>JAQGAZ010001068.1:0-37223 GCA_034692225.1 Polydesmus complanatus | reverse complement strand
AATTAAATCTTTATTTAAATCTGCATTTGGAACAATTAAATCTTTATTTAAATCTGCATTTGGAACAATTAAATCTTTATTTAAATCTGCATTTGGAACAATTAAATCTTACTTTAGGAATGTTATACCTCGCCTTAGGAACTTTAAATCTCGATTTAGATACGTTAAATCTCAAGTTAAAAAATAAGTACGCCCACTGTATTTCTTTTATTGCAAATCTTTTAAAAAATCAAATTAGTAAAATTTCGATTTTAGATCAGTTAAATCTCAATTAACAATATCAAAATCTCGATTTAGGAAATCGAAAGCTCGATTTGAAATTATTATAAATACTGTACCTCCATTTGATAACAGTGGAATCTCAATGTAGAACGATTAAAGCCTTTTAACGCAACTAAGATGGGTGCGTTCGAGTACTTGTTTTTATTGGAATTATTATTAGCATTTGAGACTAGTGACGTAATATCCCGCTTAAGTTAAAAACTAATCCGAGAGTAAAAATGACGTCAATAGCGTTCAGGAAGAGAGGTTAAAGGGAAAGACTGATAAATTGAGCCAACCAAAAAGCGTTTGCCGATGAATGTGGTTTGACTTTTACTGTTTAATATCTAAATCCCTTTTATTAGAAGTTGTTTACTTCGTTAATTAAATCATCGTTTGGCTCCAAAAAAAAGCACCGTTCTTTAATTGTTCTTTTAATTGCGTTCTACGTTGGTTTTTACGGTAAAAGCGAGTGGAGAGTTCGATCAACTTTTTACGCCGTCCGTTGGATAAACATTTGTACGAATTACAATAGGATTTATTGTCTTAGGACTTTAAGCCGTATTATTCCCTTTCTATTATTCAACTTAATTAAAAAGTTAGCGCAAAATCCGTTGATTAATTAAAGCGCTTTAATTGCGTTTGAAAAATATAATTTTATGCGAGTAATCAAAAACGTAATTAATTGTGTCGCAGGTGGCGGATTAAACAAATATTTTCATGAAATTTAAATTTCGAGAGAGAAAATATTGATTTTTTAATGAAAAGTATTTCGAGATTTAAAACAAATTTTAATGAAAATTTCGGGAATTTAATTTTTCTTTTTTAAAAAAATTATTTTATTTTTATGGGGGAAAAAAAATTAGTTTGGTTTTTAATGAAAATTAATTAAATTTAAGCAAACTTTAATGACTACTGTATTATAGAAACTTATTGAACGTTCTATAGTTTTAAACTCGCTTGGTTTAACCAATCCCTATTGTTGGCAGCAAAGACATCCGGTAACAACGCGATATTACTACACTTATTAAAATGCGCATGCGCAATTTTTAAAATTAAATTACGTTTTTGACCCTTTTATTGACTTCAATAATCATCCAAATCAAAATATCTCTCAATGGAAGCGCTTTTTATTCATTCATCAAACAACTTCCGTTCAATTTTATTTCATTTTTTAATTACATTGCAATACAGTGAAACTCCATAATTAAGACCACTCCTATTTTTAAGACCACTTCAAATGCGATTTTTTTTTATGTTAATACTTCTCCAATAGTAAACAACGTAGTTTTTTTTTAATCACATTGCAATACGTTGAAACCTCTCAATAAGGCCACCTCCTAATTAAGACCACTTCAAATGCGATTTTTCTATGTTAATACGCCTCCAATAGTAGCTCATTTCAACTGCAAGACCGGGGGCCACCCATTTAAAATCCCATTTTCAATAGAAGTTTCTCTTTGAAGACCACTTTTAGTCGATCTTACCAACGGTCTCTGTACAGAAGTTTCACTGAATAACCAAATAAAAAATACACGTATAAGGCAAAAAGCTTCTCTTCTATCGACATAATATATTTTGGAATGATGTATCGAGTTTAAAGTTTGAAAGACAGTTTTTCTTTGGGATTTCAGATGACCCGGTGTACACGTGTAAGTAAGCGTGATTTGTCCGCGACAGCAGTGTAGTACGTATATAGGTGGCGTTGCTACTGCTGCCGCTGGTGGCGCTAGTGGTAGCAGTGGGTAGAGAAGAAGTCATTTGGCTTCGGTTCAAAGGGCCATCAAATATCTTTGATCTTCATTTTCCAATAAACCGCACGCTCCACTCTTTCACTCCCTCAACCCCTCCCCGCCCAACACACGGAGCGACGTCATCGAGTGGCTTAACAGCTGTTGTGCTCCTTCATGGCTTCATCTTTCGGATATGCAAATGAGTTTGTATTACATTAGCTCCGCCCACTCGCCAATCATCAATCACGCCTGGCGATAAAGCGATGACAGTCTCTCCCCCCCCCCTCCACCTCTCTTTTAGCATCGTTCTGGCTCTCTTTCTCCATCTCTCTTTACAATACGTAGCAGTGGCACTAGATTAGACCGCGTTTAAAAAAAGAGAAAGCGTTTGAATCCTTTATAAAAAAAAAATGTTGAGGTTAACCTATTGTAGGTCGTCTTCGGCGCCATTTTAGATTAGTCATGTGACCACCGGTGACATGACGTAACCGCGACGTTCCTAACGAGAAACTAACCGAGGAAATCGAAAGGTCAAATTAGTAGGGTTTTTTTTTTGTTGATGATCTTGAAGGAATGACGTAATGTCTTCCGCGTTCTAATTCAAGATTTAACAATTCTAATTCAAGATTTAACCATTCCAATTCAAGATTTAACAATTCTAATTCAAGATTTAACAATTATTCTAATTCAAGATTTAACAATTATTCTAATTCAAGATTTAGCAATAATTCTAATTCAAGATTTAACAATTTTAATTCAAGATTTAACAATTTTAATTCAAGATTTAACAATTCTAATTCAAGATTTAACAATAATTCTAATTCAAGATTTAACAATTCTAATTCAAGATTTAACAATTCTAATTCAAGATTTAACAATTCTAATTTAATATTTTGCTATTTTAATTCAAAATTTTGAAGTTTTAAATGGAGTTTTAACTGTTTTTATTTAAGGTTTCCCTATTTTAAGCAGAGATTTAATTTTTTATGTTGACTTTGAACTTTTTCAAATTGAGATTTAAATATTCTAAATTGAGATTAAGCATTCTTTTTTGAAATTTAACGATAATTCCAAGTCAAATGTTTTCATTTTTAACTTGAGGTTTAACTACTGTATTCTAAAATTATGAAGATTTCGCAATTAAATTTAGGATTAAATAGGTTGATGGTAAATCTGAGATTAGACTTTCTCCCCCTTTTTTTGTAGGAAGAACTAGATTATCCTAAAACCCGGTTATAGACTGGCAGGCATGCAGGTGCTCCGCCCCCTGTTTACGTCGCTCCAACGCCCGATATAGATTTGATTAACGTCGATCTGAAAATAGCTTTTAATCGATTTTTCTAAATATAAAATCAATCCATAGGCTGATTTTTTTTTTTTTAAAAAATTTATTTTGCGCCTGCGCGTGGAATTTTGGCGCCAAAGTAATTTCGTGCGCGGGAATGTCGATGTTGGTGACTTTTCGCTCTAAACCTAATAAAACGAGTGAATTTGAGCGGAGGTTTTGAACCTTGATTTGTGGAGATTGATTACCTCAGCCAACAACAACAACAATGCACTCCAACAAAAAGTTTAACATGATCAAATTCGTCTCTCTCTCTCTTTTTTTTCTTTATTTTTTTTTTTAAGGAAAAACACGAAAAATGCAATCTCGGTTTTTTATTTTTTTTATATTTTTGCGCTCGATTTTGCTTATGGAAAAATATTTAAAAAGATTTTTTTTCTCACCCAGAGATAAGTTGAGTATCCGCGGCACTACTCCTGCTCTCGCTTTCAAACAAATCTCTTTGATGGGGCTTTAGATAAAGATGGGCGCGATGACGTAGCCAAGATGGCGGACGTCACAGTCGAGATACAGGGGGTGCCAAAAGTATTTTACTGCAGCTCTATGGCACGATTTTTCACAGCTCAGCGGGTTTTTAATTAAAGTGAAATTTCAGTATAGCGGAAGTTTTCAGTACTGTGTAACGAATTTTTCAATGCAGCAAGCTTTTAGCAAAAATAAAATCTTCAGTGCCAGTAAAGCGAATTTATTAGTAGAACCAGTCTTACTGTATTAAAAAAGAAAAATGTTCAGTATAGCGAATTTTTAACAATTACAAAATGCTTAGAATTGCGAATTATTTAGTATTAAGAGTTTTTGAGTGTCAGGAAGTACGGTATTAAAAAGAATTATCAGTACAACGAGTTGTTAGTATAGCAAACTTTTCAATATAACGAAATTCTAAGCTTATTTACCACGAAATTCTGAGCATAACGAATTTTTCAGTGCAACAAATGTTTTTGACATTTTTAAGAACACAATGTTCAGTATAACGAACTTTTCAGAAAAACAAAATTCCTTGTTGCAAAAAATGTTCACTTTAACGAAATTTTGAGCATAACTAAATTTTCAGTTGAACGAATTTTTAACTAAACCAAAATGTCCAGAACAGCGAATTTTTTTATACAGACTGTAAATAACGAATTTTTTTTAACGAATTTCTCAGAAAATCGCACTTTTAACTGATATTGTATTCGACAATTAAAATAATCAAATTGAAGAAGAAAAAAAAAATGTAATTTTAAATGTGTTTTTTGGCGACACATTTTCCGCGATTTTAGCGACACCCGATACAAGTGTTAAAAAAAATAAATAAATAAAAAAAAATGAAAATAAAAAGGGGTTTTAGGGTTAAGAAGTTTTCGTCATATCGATTTGAAAGCGACAGTTTGGTGATTTATGACTCGGGATTTTTAACAGAGAGAATGAGGGAAAGAGAGTAGAGAGAGAGAAAAAAAAATCTTGTTATGTATGCGGCGGCGGCGGGTTAAAGTTAAAGAGATGAGTGTGTGATTGAAGCCCCGCCCCTTTTCTTTTCCGCCCCCCCCCTCCCCCCCAACACTGCTCTATTCTAATTTCCCTTGTTTCTCAAATTTCGTTGATTCAGCTTTTTCAAATTTCCATCCCACTCATTTATCTTTCTCTCTCAGCATCCTTCTGCCTCTCTCTCTCTCCTTCCTTCCTTCTCTTTTAATAATAAACTCCCAGTCAAAAATCGTCCGCCGCATCGATCCCAAGTTAATCGCACCGGAAGTTAATTTGACACCTTTTTATGCCATATTTTTTTTTCACCTTTAACTTTTTTTTTCGTTATAAATTGAACGTAGCGTATCAATCGTGTGATAAATGCTGATTAGGAAATCATATTTTTTGGCAATTTGACAGACTTTTTTTTTTCTTTTTACCTTTTTTAATCGCTAAAAGTGATTTCCTTAATTAGTTTTCTCCACTGCGCATGCTCGATCAGCTAAAACGCCGACTTCATCTGCACCCAATGCATCTCTCGCTCTCTCTTTTCGTATTGCATTTACAATTATCGACAATTTTTTTTCTTTCTTTCTTTTAATTAGCAGCTTAATGGAATTAATTGATCGACGATTATGACGTCATTCGCACCTTTTCTCACGTTTTCTTCTTTTTTTTTTTATCTGTAAAGAAAACTATGGAAGTCAAAAATAAAAGTTTTTGAGTTTTTATATTTAATTAACGTTTCAACTGACTATATATCCGGTAGAGTGTTTAAAAAACAGTCTAATTTTGAGAAAACCGGTTTAAAAAAAACCCAAAAACCGGTTTTATAGGCTTTAAAAAAGTAATGTTTTGCGTAAATAGCACGAAAACATTTGAAGGCTCTTATTTACCGGGTTCTCATCGATTCGATTTTATAGATTTCTTTGCATTGAAAATACAAATAAGAGGAGTAGAAATAAAATAGGATGAAAGTGCCCAAAAAGTAAATTTCAAGGAAAACAGGTTTTTAATTGCTAAAATTTTTTTAATTAATATGATTTATTCAAGCCATTTTTTTTTTTTTTTTATACCGGTATTTGCTATCTTTAAAATGGCACTTTCAGCCTTATTTTCAACTGTAGCCTATTTATTAATTTCAATTAAAAAATTGATTTTTGTCAAAAATACGAATATGAAAATACGATTTTTTTGTTTTTTGTTCGTTTATCATTGAAGAGAGAGAGAAGAAAAAAATCTATAGTTTAATAATTTTATTTAAGACCTAGTTTTAAGCCCTCGAACAGCCACAGAACTTGTCACGCCTCGTATTATATCCTCCAAAAATACATCTCTCTCCATATTTATTAAATGAACGTTGCACGTGATTCCATTTCCACTCGTATCCGTTGTCGCGCGCGCGAGTGAGAAAGGCAAAATTAATATTACTAAATGGAAATCGCAGACTGAGAGAGCGAGTGTGAAAGAGTGAGAGAAAGGTTGGTGGGGGGGGAGGGGGTTAGGGGCGCCGAGAATTTGGTCGTTTGAAAAGGGAATTTGGCAAATGCAATTGACGACATTCACCCTGTAAAAATTTGCATGCGCGTGCGATGGGGTGTTTGCAAAAACGAGATTTTGAACGTGCCTGATTATAATGGGGCTGCGGAGAGAGTGCGAGAGAGGGAGATGGAGAGAGAGAGAATTGGACGCTCACTTGACACCGAAATGGAAGGGAAAAAAAAAAACAGTTTGAGGCTTTTTTGCAGGACGCCATTTGTCACGTATTATGCAAAAAAATAGATGGGAGAAAAAGAAGAAAAAATGGCGGGAAAACGTTTGCTATGTTGATGTCAGGAGCGGGCTTTAGGACCAAACGGACCTATTCTCAATACTCGCCTTCGAGTTCTATCTCAATTTAAAACAGCAAAAACTCGATGTTATAGTTCAGCTTTGCAGTATTAGACGCTATAACGGAGGTTATTTTCTTGACGTAAAAACAGAGTTTTCATCAAGTTAATACAAATAGCGATTGCGACAGATTTCTAGACAAATGGCGTTACATCCGGGGTGACGTTTTATCCAATTTTTGTTTGTATTTTCGTTGCTTTAATAATAAAATCTTAAAAAGGGTCCTTATAATTATGATACCTAAGTTGGGGCCTAGGAGCCATTGCTTCCTGCCATCCTGTCCTATTTGATATCTGAAAGGGGTAAGGGATTGGGGGGATGGGAAGAGGGGGATGAAGAAGCTCCCCTCCCTTGTGCCCCCCCACCACGTCGACTTCTCCTTGCACTTCATCAACTGCATCATTTCAATGGCTGCAAATATAAATGCAAATGGCGCTGCATTTTTTCCCTCGTTGTTGTTGTTGTTAGCCTCCGCCCCAAGGCCGCCTAACGTTGTCTTGAATTCCAATGACCTCCAGCGCCACCTATAAATAAATAAATAAACCTTAAGCTCTGGGTACGGGGTGTGTGTGTTGGGGGGGGGGGGGAGAGAGAACAACACTCCCTCTCATATTATTTGAGTTGGCGGCGGGCGCCATTTTGGTTGTTTGTGTCCCATTTGGTCGCTTATGAAAATAAAAGTGGTCCGATGCGAACTGAATACAACATAGAAAGCCGTATAGATAAATTTGAGGCTGGGAATTGCTATGCCATATAATTCCATCGTAAAAAAAAAAAATAAATAAATATATATATATATAACAAAAAATAAATAAATATATAAATACAAAAAATATAAAAAAATGGTGAAAGTCGAAGAAGATACAATTTTTTTTTATTTATTTTTTTATTTATATATATATATATATATATATATATAAGGAGGGGAAAAAAACACATAAGATATGAGAAAATTGTACAAGTTTTGGCGACAAAGATGAGAAAAATTTTGATTTATTACAAAATATTTTGTTGCCATCGACAACACTGTCACGCTTATATATAATAATTATTGTTATAAGATATTATTATTATATAGAGGACGAAATAGGATATAAATGTAAGGAAAAGAATGTAATAAAAATGGGCGGCCATTTTCAGTTATTACGTTTTCTTTTTCTTCTTTCCAAAAAATCCTTATTGTAATGACGATTAATTCGTTTTCTCTTTTTACAATTGATTGATTTCGATCTTTTTTTTTTTTTTTTTTTTCTTTCCTATCGCGTTTAATGCTGACAAATGACGAGAGAGAGCGCTGCTGCTCTTGCTTAATGCTCAAGCCTTCACCCGCAACTTTTAAGCTTCTGCTCCGCTATTCACACTCAATTGATTCAAAGAAAGAAAGAAAAAAATCTAATTCCGAAAAAAGGATTTTTTTTAAGCTTTTTTTTTTATTTATTTATTTGTTTGTTTGTTAGGAGAAGAAATGTCGGTATAACGAATCTTTGCATCGGTGGATTATTTCTATTTTTTTTTGTATGGCGGAATTTTGTGTAGAAATTGATTAGAATTTTTTGGTTTAAAAGCTTTTAATAAAAATGTAGCGATGACGTCAGGTGCTGGTTACGTCATTCAGTGTAGTCTTACGTCACGTTGTTTGGCGGAATATAATATGGCTGAATTTTTTCTCTTGACGTCATTTTGAGAGACATCGATTTAAGCCTTCATTTCGGTATTGGACATTTAGGACAATCCGCTGCGTGAAAATAGCTTACACACATAGATTGCGTTAATTTTGAAATCCTTAGTTCTGGAACTGTAAAAGTGGAATAGTGCACGTTTAATACTTTTGAATGTTGACCTTCAGTGTCCAAATAGTGACTTTTCGAGTGGGAAGTTATCAAGACAATAAAACAGAACCCCATACATAAATCTATAGAGTGGTATTGTTTTGGGCCTCACAGTTTGGGTCTAATAAAACTTTAAAAATTTTTTGGTATTTTTGTTTCACCATAGACAACATTGAGAAAATGGTGACCGATCAATGCAATCAGTTTAATGCAACACAGTGTAAGTAAATGGGAAAAAAATAGTACTAATTTATGGGCTTGCGGATGCGCGCTTCTTTTTTGTAACTCGTTTAATTTTTGATCATTTTCCAAAAAAAAAAAAAAAGGGCCACTTTTTACTAAATCTTGTTTTTAATTTAATTTAATTTTTCTTTTTTGCTGTTAAAATCTTTTTTGCTGCCAACCAAACTTTAAATCTAGATTTATTTAGAACGTTTTTTGTTTTTTTTGGAGTGAGCTCAAAACTCTCAAACGAGTTTTGAAAAACGATTTCACACGAGCGCATTCTCGAATTTATTAGATGCTATTTTTTATTTAATTTCATTTACGAGATGGAACGAAAACCGTGAAACTACTGTATTAAGTATAGATTTAGCTTTAAATCTTTCGGTAACCATAACATAGATTTCAGTCTCACGGTATATCAAAACTTAAGATCAACGTAAAGCTAGATTAAAATCTGGTAAAACTTGGTAGAACGTCGGATATAACGTCATTTGCAGTGAATCTCGTGGCAAACATATGTATATGTATTATCTTTATTAAAAAACACTGTTATTGCGTCATGAAAGAGTGTTAATTTTGGTTATAGCGTTAAAAAAGTCAGATCCAGTATAAAGTCAATTGTTGTACAGAATTTTAAGTTACTGTACTCGTATATAGCGTTAAAAAAATTAAGGTTCTAAAAAGTTGGGTGCATTTTAAGTTACTCGGTTATAGCGTTAAAAAATGTTTAGGTACAGGAGTCGCTTTCAAATGTTGTACAGATTTTCTCGGATATAACGCCATAAAATGATCGGTTCTTTCGATGTCGTTATAACCGAGTTGCACATGAATAAGTAAATCTCCCCGTGGCGCAATATGACAAACCGGAAATACTTTATTCCTCTAAAAAAAACCTGCATATAATATTATTCCAACTATATTTTTATTTTAAAACTTTTGTTTTGCAAATATAATAGTGGAAAAAAAAGAAAGGATTTAAATCGTCCGTCCGAACCGCGCATGCGTGTTGGTAAACAAGTTTTTTAAAAAAAATCTCATATATAATATTATGATTCTTTTTGGTTGGTTGTTGTTGTCGTTGAGTGAGTCAAATTTTATTCATGATTGTTGATCTGTGTTTGGACTAAGAAGCTGAGACGATGATACATAGAGAACGTTCCGTTTATGTCTCGCTTACATACAGACGACTCCCGGTTTCCTTCCACCGCTAGATGGCAGTTGAAGGATTAAAAAACGTTGACCACGTTTGCCAACAAAAGTTGCCACCAACCACCACCACTACCAACCCAACCCCCATATACAGTAGCTACTACTGCTACTTGACTTTAAAATGAAATCGATCGGCCGCCACGCGACTTCTTCTTTCGCACTGACCTGAATAATTCGTTATGTAGACGGAAGTTAAGGTCGTTCATCACTTCCTCCCCCAAACACTTTTCACCTCTGCAACCCCACTGACACTATATTATCTGCGTGATGAATCATCCCGATAGAGAAATTGTGCAAATTCCCAATTTTTTTCCATCTCTCTCTCTCTCTCTTCCGTCGGTCGTCTTTCTTCGCGTTGTTGTTGCTGTTGTTGAGGAGGAGATTAAAAAATTACATGGCGGAAGTGAGCAATATAATATTCAAATGGAATGTGAGCTTTCACAATGAGAAAGTGTGGAGCGGAGGAAAGGGAAGTTATTAGCGCGTAAAAACTCTTTTTTCATATTGTTCGGTCGGAAGTAAATGTAGATTTTGTTTCCGGTTTTTTTTTTTTTTTTATAAAAGGGGAATTTTGGTATAGAGAATTTTTGGGTTTTATTGCGTTGGATAGTTCAAATTTTTAAGAACTTTTTTTTAAAAAAATTACTATATTAATTTGTCTTTAATGTTAGAATATTATATTTTTTATGTAATTGTGTTAAGCTTGCATCTTGTATAGGCATTATTATGACGAGTGTTTTTTTAAATTTTCTTTTTTTGCGTAAATTAGTCCAAATTTTAAGGAATTCGTTTATTTAGACTATAGAGATTTTTTTGTTATTACAGTATAGGGATTTTTTTGTTTATAGGGATTTTTTTGTTTATGGAGTTTTTGTTTATAGGGATTTTTGGTATATAGGGCTTTTTTTGTTTATTGGAATTTTCTTAGATGTAGGTATTTTTTTGTTTACCGTAAAGGGATTTGTTTTTTTTATAAGAATTTATTTTTTGTTTATAAGGATTTTACTTTTATTTATAAGGATTTTACTTTTGTTTATAAGGATTTTACTTTAGTTTATAAGGATTTTACTTTTGTTTATATGGATTTTACTTTTGTTTTTAAAGATTTTACTTTTGTTAATAAGGATTTTACTTTTGTTTATAAGGATTTTACTTTTGTTTATAAGGATTTTACTTTTGTTTATTTGAATTTTCTTAGATGTAGGGATTTTTTTTTGTTTATAATTTTTTTTTGTTTATAAGGATTTTACTTTTGTTTATAAGGATTTTATTTTTGTTTACAAGGATTTTTTTGTTTATTTGAATTTTCTTACCGTAGATGTAGGGATATTTTTAAAATAATGTAGCCAAGGTGTTTTTTTATAAGGATTTTTTGGTTTACCGTATAGGGATTTTTTGGCGATCACGGTGCAAGATATATATTTTTTTTTTTAAAAAAAAGATAAAAGGAAATTAATTTATAAATAGAAATTAATTTATAGATAGAAATTAATAGAAATTAGAAAATTAAAACAATTTTTACATTATTAGGCATTAATTAGTCAAAATTTTAAAAAAAAATTTTTAAAAATAAATACGGTAATTTGAGTATTTTTGAGCCGTTAAAATTAAAACTATCATTTTCTAACACAACTTTAATCTTAAAAAATAAAATCAATCCCCATGTTTTTGTGCGGTATAAATTCCTCATTTTCCTTACCAATTTTTTTTTCTTTTCCTCATTTTTTTATTTTTATTTATCAGGTGATTGATGGTCAATTTTTTGTCAATTTTTCCTCCCCACAAAAATGTTGACATTTTTGAGTTCCAACCACAAAAATATGTAATGCAAACTTTCCTCAACTCCTCCTTTTTCACCACCTCCTTCTCCTCCATCTTCTTCGACTGGAATCTCTTCGTAAGTGGGTGAACACGCAGTGTTGTCGTTCCATGTGTTGTTGTTGTTGTAGTGTTCGATATTGATTCGCCATGTTGAAGCCGGAGAATACAATAGTTTTTGAAAAATCTCGAGTAGTTGAATAGCGTCGACGTTATTTTTTTCTCTCTCTCTCGAACGTCATCTGTGACTTTGAAGTTGTATCCTCAGCATCCGGTTCTGTTGTTTTACTCTCCGTGATTGATGAACACTCATAAAAATATTTTTCTCTTTCCTTCCCGGGCTCTCTTCACTCTTATTTTCATCTTTCCGAGGGAATAATTAGATGCGTTTTCCTTCTCTTCACTTCAGATCTGAGAGATTGATAATTAATGAATGTTTCATTAGAGATTCCGCGCCCGCGTTCAAAAACCGGTCAAAACGTTTGGCGAAATGTCAAAAAAGCCCAATTTTTATATCTTTTATTTTCTTCATTCGCTTCGAAATTGCATCTTTAATCGAGCGATTGAACCATTTGGGGATTTGGGGGGCTGAAAGAGTGGAAAAAACAAGATATCTTAAAGCACAACGCGGCGCTTAAATTTTTACCTTTAAATGCTGTTTTGGTGCGTGTTGGAAGGTGACTAAGGTGAGCAATTAACACTCATCATTGTCACTTTTGGTTTTTCCGAGAATTCCTTGAAATTGGGAAATAAGGTTAATCAGGAAGAAAGAGAGTAGGAGGAGGAGGAAAAGAGAGAAAGACGTGAAAACGCGGCTCGAAAAAGGTCTGCTGACCCCTTTCGAGCTCGCCTATAAATTTGGTGACAAGTGGTAGCTCGGTGGTGGTGGTGGGGGGTTGGGATAGCGAGAGCAGCAGCCAGAAGGATGCGCGAGGAGAAAACGATGCGAGCGGAAACGACGAAAGAAAGACGGAATAATTCTTCGAGCGATAGAAAAAGGGATAGACAGAGTGAGAGAGAGAGGATAAAAGAAGGCGGCTTAAGTGTGTTGGAACAGAAAAGATGCAAACGAGAGCTAAAATAATATCGAATGAAAGAGTAAAAGAGAAATGGAGGAGGGGGGGGGAGGGGAAGAAGCTGATAATCTTTAAAGATGGCAAAATGGTGTTAGGTTTTTACGAAATAGTATAAAATAAAAAATGGATAAAGAAAGTAAACAAGCGGAAGACAAAACCCAATGACGAATCATCCAGAAGGATGCTAAAGAAAATGAGTTTTTTTGTTTTTTGTTTGTGGTTAACTAAGACACTATGGTATAAATAAAACTTTAAATAATAATAATAGACTTATTGTTTTGAAGTATTTATATAATTATTAATTATGTTAACTGCCTGCAAAAATACAGATTTTAGAAATTTGTTTTTTGGATTGACTTTTTAATGCTTTTCATACTGAAGTGTTTTCAGACAGCTTTTTATTAATTTTTTTTAATTAAAGGTTTTTCTTTATAGATAAAATCAAGCTATTTTATGAAGCTTTTTAAATTTAGTTTTCATATAATTCAACAAATAATGTCATTTTTTTCAAAGCAAATTGAATGGTGTTTAGCGTAGTATTTTAAACTTATTTTTTACTTCTATTTTTTTTTTTACATTTTAAATTTAAAAGAAGCTTAGAACTTTTTACAGAATTTAAATAAGCTTACTGTTAATCCCCCAAATTTAAAGCGGTTTTATTTTTTTAATGTGAAAAGTTTTGTTTATCTGTGTGCGTGTTTTTTTTAAATATCATTAACAAAATGCTGTTTTGAACATTCCTTCACAAATTATTGATAAAGTAGTAACGTCACTTTTTTTTATTTTCGTTTTAAATCAAATTTAAAAATAGCATTTTATAATTGGAGATATTAAATCAGTCCACGTTTTAATAGCTTAAATTGAGATTTTTAATGTAGTATCACTACTAGTGCATCATATCTGGAATAAGGCAGAATGATGCTTTTGGAGAAATTTTAATTCGCATCATTCGAGAAACCCGATACAATTATTATTATAAGAAAAGCAGCCAAATGGTAATTAAGCGAAATTAGTAGTAGACGTAGAAAAAAATCAATTATGGCAACTAGACAGAACGATGCTAAAGATAACTACAATTTTTAAGACATAATTTTGTTTTACAATCGATAGAAACCTAAATATTTTACTAAGAGACCAAATGCTTTGCATAAACCAGATTGATGCTACAGATTAAATATTGTGGTGTTAAATTGAGGAAATATATTAAAGATAAAATTTAAGTTAATGAACAAATACGATTTAAGTCGAGAGTTAAAAATCATTGTTAACTATCCAGATCGATGGGAACGGAGAAAGTAAAAAAAATGTACAGGGTAAGTATAAAAGACTGTTCTGATTTCATGACGTGATAATATTCCACCGCTAACCAGTAACCTCGATGACTATAAAAATCGAATAACAACAGCGATCAGCTCAATTGATCATGATTATTCAGGTTCTCACTTACGAAGAAATCTCTTTATAAAACTTGAATAAGCATTGACTGGAGTTGGTTATTTACAGTACATTTTCCTAAACAAAATATTACAACTTGAAATTAGAACTTTCTTTTATACTTACTTTGTAATTTGAATCACATCAACTAAATAACAACAAGAAAAAAAAACAACTAATATAAACATATAGGAGAATCGATATAATTATACTAAGGATCAACTCGAATAGTAAAAGGGACAATTAGCAAAAGAAACTAAAGATGATGATGCTCGGAGAAAAGTCTCGGGGTAAGAAAAGCGCAAACAACACAACGAGGTATATAAAAAAAATAAAGAAAATAAAAGAAATGAACAAACGAGATAGATATTACGCAAAAGTAAGATAGGGGAGAGATGCGAAGCTATAGAGACTTAAGGATGTTAGAATGATAGGAAATATGACCATAATGATGTTAAGAGAGTGAAGGAAACAGAAGGATGCTGCGGAGAGAGAGAGAGAGAGAGAAAAAAGGACAAAGGGTAGTGCTGAGAGTAAAGAAAAAGAAAACAGAATGATGGAGATAGAAAAATAAAGGTATAAGAAAAATATTGAGAAAGGTTGTCTTTTTTTGGCACTTTTATTTGGTTTTAAGAGTGGGGGGTTTGGGTTTGACGTTAAGGTCGTTTGATCATCAACAAAGTTGGGATAGAAGCCAATAGACACTTCAAAAAGAAAAAGAAAAAAATCATCTTTTTTTTTCTATTTTTTTTTTTACGTTGAAAAAGTAACGTTTAAATTATGTTTGAGGGAAAAATATTATATAAAAAGTGGCTGTTTCCTTCGTTTCGAGTGTTTTTCAATCGTCAATGTTCCTTCTCTCTATCTCTTCACCTTCAGGAAAAAAATATTCTCTACCCAACGACTTTGGGGAGAGGGTAATAGTGTAGCAACAGCAGCAGCGCCATCTATAAACGTCTTTTACAAACATTTCCACTTGGTTGAATTTCCATTTGACGAAATGAAATGTTGAATATACAAAATTGTCAGATGATGGTTAATCAAGTTACTTTTTTTTTTCTTCTTTTTCATCTTCCTTCCCTTTACATTTTCGAGTGCTTTATCTTTCAATAATGAAACCCCAATTTTTTTTTTTTTTGCTCTAAAAAAAAAAAATTTTTTTTTTATTCCCTCACATTTTTTGATATAATTTAAAGAAAGATAGTTACATTGTTATTTTTTCTTTTCCTTCTATCTCTTATTATATTGTGATTGACAAGTGGAAGCTGTATTTTTTTTTCTTTTTTTTTCGCTCCCCCATCTTTTTTTTTTTTTTTTTTTTTACGTATTTTTCTAAAGTCAATGTCTATTTCTTGTTCTGTTGGGAATTTGATAATTTAATTTGTACGAATTTTCTTTTCTTGATAAGATGGGGTTGAGCGGGTGGGTGGGTGGAGAAAAAGTTGGAAGTAGAAGAGAAAGCTGATTTCAAGGTGTGAAAAAGAGATATTTCTTCTTCTTCTTCTTAGAATGACAAATGTGTTTTATTTTAATTTTTGATTGATTTTTTTTTTTCTCTCATTTTATTGATTTGTTAACGAGTGGTTTTCATCAACTAACTCCCTCGATTCTACCTTCATTATTATGCGTTCGATGCTCATCTATAATTAACTCTTTCTATTATTATTATTATTATTATTTTTTTTTTTTTTTGGGCGAGCGAGAAATAAAAATATCATTTTTTTAAATATTAAAACTTAATATTTTCGTTTACGTCGAGGCTACGTTAACTTTTAATAGCTAACGAAATAAATAAACACGGAGGATAGATAAATTATTTACAGAAAATATACAGTAGGAGACCCTTTAGAGACCTTTAGTCTATTTTCTTGGTTGACAGATTTAGGTTTTTAGTTGACATCTTTTTGTTTGGGCTATTTTGGAGTTTATCTTAAGTTTTATTTTTGTTGGTTCTAAATTTTAAAATTTATTGATCTAATTCATAATTTAAAATTATTAAATTTTATTATTAGCTGCATATTAAATCTCACTAGTGTCGTTTTATATAATTTTAAAATATTTATTAACAACATGTTTTTGTTTATTTCTAGCGCTTGTCCATTTGTTTCGGTATCGCGTGTAATTATTGTGCCATTGATGACATCATTTCAACCACTTCTGATGACGTCGTAGCCAGGACTGATGTGACAGTTGGAAGGCTAATTTAGGTAGGACGTTTATTTCATTATCATTTTTTATTTTTGGGAGGGTTGCTCAAAAATCGAATGATTACCGGAAGTAGTCTCGCTGGTGAAAAGTGAAAATGTTGAGGATATCGTGTGTAACTTATCGCAAAAATAATGTTAAGTGATTGAAACTTAAGATTGGACGTGTTTGTTTCCGAAGTCTTATTTAATTTCTGTTTGGCATCATTATTAACTTTTATATGTTTTAAATGCTCGCGTAATGAAAGTCTATTTTTTTAAGAGTTTTTTTGGTTTTCGTATGGAGTGTTTTTTCTTGATGAGAAGTGGTATATGCGATTAATACTATAATAATTATATCCACCGCACATTACAAACGAGTTTCAATCAATGAAACTAGTTCAAAACGAGTCTTATTTCAGGCTCAACGTGAGTGTAACGTGACTCGTAACAAATCTGTTGTCGATAAAACGAGTCTAGTTTGGGTAAAATTAGTCTAACGCGACTCAAAGTCTAATCTAATTAGACTCGTACAGTAAATTTAATGGGGGCTCAAGATGAGTTTGCTTTGAGTTAAATGAGTTCAATGTAGCTTCATGTTTCAAACTGCATCTAGCATGTCTTAAAATCAGTTCAAAAGAGCCTATAGTGGCTCAAAGTGAGTTTAACGTGCCTCAGAATGCGTATGGTGTGGTTTAAAATGAGTCTACTACGGCTTTAAACTATGTCTAATGCGGGTCTCAAAGTCTGCCAAACCTGTTTTCATAAGTCGTTTTGCTGGTAAAATTTGATTTTTGTAAATGGAAATTGATTTTTAGTGGAATCCGTTTGCTAAAACCAGATTGCTGCAAGTAATTTATGTCAGTCATGTAAGGTCAATGCGGTCAATTTGTCACTTAATTTCATGGCTCTAAACATTTTTTTATACAGTATATATATTTTACTATTCATGTTTTACGTTGTATTGGGTGTTCATCAGTATTTTTACTCATCCCAGTTGTTAATTTTCAGAAGTTTTTTTGATTTTTTAACCCCTTTTATGTTTCTCCATATGTTAACTTCCTATACACATATACATATAATATCGTCTTTAAGAAGTTGTCTCGGGCTTAGGAAATAATTGAGAGGAAGGGGGGGGGGGGGTACTTTTCGGATGTGATTAAATCAAATCGAAAGTAAATCTGAGGGATAAAAAAGCGAAAGGAGAATAATAATTAATCGATATTTGAAAAGTACTTAGTAAAGTTGTGTGTGTACTGCATATAATGGCTTAATGATGAGACTGCGGCAAGTTCGACTAATAACGAAAATGTTGAGGGGGGAGAGGGGAAAAGAGCAACAAAAAAAAATCGATTTCGAAGCTAAATTTAAGTACATGAAAATCTCAGGGAAAAACCTAAAAAAAAGCTTTATACCGTATTTATTTGTAAGGGAATTAACGTCAATCCTTAACTTTTTTTCCGGGTTTTGAAATAAGCTTTTTTCTTTATTCCCAATGTTTACATTGTATTAATCATTCATGCGTGCGGTAATAGAATGATAATAGGAGTTGGTTGGTAATATTTTGTGAGGCGATTATTTATTTTTAATTGTGAAAGATAAAGTAGTAATGTGTTATATTCGTTGATCAGTGAAAAAATTAGTTTAATATTATTATTTTATTTTAACGTTTAGTGATGAACTAAATTGCGGTTGTGAGGTTTGCGTGTATACGCCCTCTTCTGGCTGTTCATCCAGACTGCAGCTGAACGTAAAGTTAGGCGCTTTATTTAACTATAATTTTCAATACATTCTATAAATAAAAATTGATTTTAAGTGTTAATATTGAAATTAAAGTAGTCGCAATTTTAAGCAAAATTTAAATAATTAATACCGGTAATTGATTGTTTATATTTTTAGTTTATTTATTTATTTTTTGGTGAGAGGAAAATATTTTTGCTGAGAAATTGATTTAAAATTTGAGCAATTTTGTTTTCATTAACTAGAATTCTTATAGAAAGTTTTACAAAATGAAGAAGAAAATTAAAAGTTTTCAAGAAATCTGACAATTTTTTTTTTTTATAGGAAAATTAAGAAATTGTTCTGGATCAATTTTTCGAAAAATAATGACATTTTTTAAGAGAATTAAGAAATTTTAAATTATATTGAGAAACTTTAAAAGAAAATAATTTTTTTTTTTAAAGAAAAGTAAAAATTATTTCAAGCAAATCAAGAAATTGTTTTGGAAAACGGACAAACTTTACGGAAAAGAGTGAATTTTTTTTTAAAAAAATTTTAAGAAAGTTTAGAATATTTTAAGAAAAATTAACAAATTTTCCAGGACAATTCAGTAGACCTAATTGTTCAGGAAAATGGATGATTTATTCAGAAAATACAGAAATTTTAAATTACAAGCCATTTTTTGTTTGTACAGTATGTCTAAAGCGCGGGGGTCCCTCAAAAATGCGGGAATAAAACAATTTGTCTAATTTTCTCCGACCATCATCCGGGCAATGCGTGTCTAAGAGACGCAGCTAATTCAATGTATATAAATTATTATTATTATTAATCGGCGAGTAAAAACAACACCGATTTTTAATTTATGACTACCAATATTTACACGGCGTGTATTTTATTTTTCGGTATACAGTAGTAAATTTTTAAAAGATAATGTAAACCAACGAGACGACGGATCAACAATAAATATTTATCCACGCCCCCAAAAATTTATTTAGACTAAAAAATTTATCATTAATGTCTGGTTTAATCTTCCGATATAACTCGGGGGTTGGAATTTTAAAGACAGATGTGCTCAGTAAAAAAAAACCCCACCCTTAACAAAGTGAAAGGACCGGGCACGTTGCCATGTGTTATCATAGACTTTACTAATGGAAGTGTCAAAATATTTGACGGCCAAAAAGAGTTGAAGATGATAAGAAACCGAGAGAGAGAGAGAGAGAGAAAAAGCTTTTTTCGCTTGGCGTCGAATACATTCTCTAGCAAAAACAAATAAGACGAAGAAGACGGAAAAAAAAGCTTTCTCAGTTTCACCTTAGGCCAAACAATGTCATGTTCCAAGTGAAGTCACGAGGGAGTGAACGAGAGAGAGAGAGAGAGAGATAATTGAAGATATGGGAAGCCTTCATTTAATAAGTATGGTCGGCGAGAGAGACGTGACGTGAAATTCCAGCACACAAAAATAATGTCTAGTCGTCGCCATTCTGCGCTCTTCACTTTGATTTGGCCGCTGTTGTTGCGGAGTTTTTGGTGGGCAGCGGCGAGTAGCCCGACCACGTCCGACCAACTCCTGTCCACTCCGCACGGATACGTCTTGGAATACGAAATACAAGTGGCTGATCGGTAAATTACGGGAAATTAATAGATTACACTTTTTTTTCCGCTCTATTTTCTATGTCATTTTCGCTTTTAAGGCCTTCGACCGTTGAATGTCCATCGGATAGCGTCATCACGACGCATTACAAATGCATCAACAACGGAGAATGGGTCGATTGCACCAGGTACCCAATCAAAATTTCCAGTTTTTAGATGGTCAAAATTAGACAAACTGTTTTTTTTTTTAATTATGACTATTTACATTTTATATAATTTAAATACATAGACAACACTGCTGTTTGGGGTACACCATGATCGCTGGAAGATGCATTTCCAACGGTATTTTACGTTATAATAGTGATGAAAGAAAGTATTTGGACACCCAATAAAAGAGATATATTTTATAAATAAACTCCCTTAAAATGTCTATGTTCCAATACATTCTTTGCATTGTTTAAATTTCTTTTATAAAAGTAGAAGTTACACGGTTCTCTGCAATTGTTTAACAGTGTTTTTGTTACAATTTGGTGGTTTATTTAAAAAAAAAATATATATATATATATATAATACAACTTTTAATTGGTGTTTAAATACATTTTTTTTTTGGTCACTGTATCTTACATGTATTACATGTGCATTTGTTTTTATAATTAACTAGATGAAGATCCGTGTTCGTTCGGTTTGTGCGAGCAAAAATGCTCGGCTTTTTTCGGCCGAATCGTGTGCACCTGTTTCACGGGATATAAATTTGACCCGGAACGGCGCAAAAATAATATTAAACCTTACTGCCTAGGTAATTTCCTTAAAATTTAGTAGTGGCAAATGCGAGAGTTTTTTTTTATTATCATTTTATTCAATACATTAGACGTTGACGAATGTCTAGAGGATAACGGAGGATGTCAGCAAAAGTGTTCCAACGCAGTGGGTAGTTACAAATGCGCTTGTCAACACGGTTTTCAATTGCAAATGGATAATTCTTCTTGCGTTAGCGATGGTACAATTTCTTTTCTCGTTGGAGTATTTAGATAGATTTTTATTATTAATTAATAAAATTCTAGGCGATCGCGAAGCCGTCGTGGTCTCGTCGAAAGACAATTGCGTTGCCGGTTGTTTAGTCGTTGGACGTTTGCAAGATCAAGTGCGAGTCCTCGAAGAAAAAGTACTTTTACTGATGGTTTAGTTGAGGAGGCAATTGGCAGATAACTCCATTTTTTGAGTTAAAGGGTGTTTCTTAATTGCACTTAAAATTATTGCCCTTAAAAAGACTATTTACAGCCCCCTTTTGGTGCAAAAACCAAATGTAAACATTCACATTTTGACATGCACATTTCATTCAAAAAATAATTGAGCAAAATGGAGTTACCTCCTTATTGCATGCAAGCTCTTCAATTACACGATAATTAATTATCTTCCCGTAAAGATGGCTGCGTTGCACACGGCTATTCAAGTGTACAATTTCGGTACCGGACCTCCAGGGCCAGAAGGACCTCCCGGTTAGAATTATTTTTGCTTATTAAAACTTGGTCTATTGGTTTTGTTTGGTTTTTAAGGACCTCCTGGACCTCGAGGTTTCACCGGGCCCGAAGGACCACCCGGTTTGCCGGGTCCTCAAGGCTCGTCGAAACCTAAGTCGAAAGCTCGCAAAGTGCGACCGAGCAAAATACACGGCGACAATGAGACTGGAATAAGCGTAGAGGAGAATTGGGACGAGGAATATATTACCGATTACTACGACGATCACGATTCAACGCACGGGGAGCTATTGGCCGACCCCGTGCTGCCGGTCACTGTAAACTTAGACGAAAAACTTTGCCATTGTAAACGAGGGCCAATTGTAAGTTTTAGTCGCCTTACAGTTTGCGATAAATATTGGTAATATTTACTTTGAGTACGTTTAGGGACCTCCTGGAGCACCAGGAAGTAGCGGATTAAAGGTTATTATTTTTTATTAATTCGTCGGGGGTGTTATTAAAATTTTAATTATACGCCATAATTTTTCAGGGTGATAAGGGGGACCGAGGTTGGCGAGGCGAAAAAGTATTCTTTAAAATATCATTAAAAAAATTCTGGTTAAATACATTTCTTATCGGATTTTTTTTAGGGAGATATTGGAAATATTGAATTCATGATGTTGATGATGAAAGATATCAAGTTCGATATTAAAAAACTGCAAGAAGCTGTTTTTGGAAAAGATCATAAATTGGAACAGTTTGACTTAAAATCTGCTCTAACAAATGGCAAATCATCAACGAACCAAAACTAAACCAAAATAAGAAAAAAATCAATGTGTTCAATCTTATTTTAAAAAAATCAATTTCGATATTTTATGATATCGGTGTAGCCATATGATTAGAATATTTAAACGAGGGTTGTGTATTTCAATGTTCTACGAATACATTATTGTAATAATTGTCTGTTATTTACTATCGAAAAAAAGTCGTGTATGAGGATATTAAAAGGAGGAGAAAAAAAAAATACTTTGATTATTATTTATTGGTTGCTGTTATTGAATTTAATTTATATTTTGAGGTTGTTGATTTGGTCACAGTGTTGCTATCGGTACTATAAGTGCAAGAAACAGCTCTTTTGGGGATCTAAACAAAAGAATATTTTTTTTGGGTTCCTGTTATTAAAATAAGCAGTAATTATCTACTTAATGTCGAAACAGATTTTAATGAATAAATTTTTAACGTAAAACAAGTAATAAATAACACAATGATAAGAGTTAAAAAGCGTCGCTCGAGGTACACCTATCACATAGTTCGGATCACAAAAATTGATTTAAAAAAAAGGATAATAATAATAATAATAGGAACACGTTTATAAAAGACCAAAAAAAAAATCATTCGTTGAGCGTAAAATATTTTACGCGTTTATTGTTTTCTTAATATTATGTTCTCCGCCATTTACGTTGTTGGTAGATGATCGGTCAAAATTAGTCAGAATAACAGGCGCACTCAGACGATTGGGGCATTCTTTCGATCTTTTATTTCTCTAAAAAAATATTATTAATTACATCGGTTTTAGAAAATTAAAATTGAGCGTTACTTTGGTGACTTTATTGGCCTCGTTTAACGACGCGGTTGAGTTGACGATGGGCTGAGAGGCCGATAGTCTTTTATAATTCGTCATGTGATTTTGCAGTTGTTTACACAGCACTTTTTTCTCTTCCTAGAAACATGGGTGAGATCGATGATTAGATAAAAAGAAAAAAAAAACTAATTACCTGAAGTTTTTTCACCATTCGATCTTTATCCAAAACGGCTTCGCGGAGTTGTTTGATGGCCGTCATGTCTTCCGTGTGTTTCACGTGGTTGAAGGTACCGTCCGACGACGCTCTGCACACAACATACACAAACACCTCAAATTCAGTACTTGCAATGGCAACAACTCTCTTCAAACCATCATTCAGTATTAATTTTTGGGGTTAGAAAACATTTTTAATTTTATTTTAAATATGTTTTAAAGAAAATCTCTAGACATTTTTGCGTTATAAAGTTAATAATACGTCGTGTGTTTGAGCATAACCCCCAAAAAAAGCGTTGGCATGGATGGGGCAAGATGCTATTGAATAGCTGTAATTAATTTCTAAAGCATTCTCTGCATAACCGTGTAATGGAAGTGTCTATTTTTTGACATCTTTTAATGTGAGATTTGAACACTCTTCGTAAAAAATGATTACTAATTTTATTCGGGTTGCGTGATTTACTACCCGAAGTAAATTTTAAGTTCAATTTTCTTGCTTAATTTTCATTTAAAAAAAAAATAATTTAGGTTTTATAATAATAATTAATGTCGTGAAAATCAATAGAAAATCAAACGCATAAACGACATTAATTATTATTATAAAACTTGAATTATTTTTTTAAAATAAATGTCGTAAAAATCAATAGAAAATCAAACGCATAAACGACATTAATTATTATAGCAAGCTTAAAAATGTTTTTTTTTTTGGGGAATTGTGATGTTTTTGTACAGTTGAAAGTTGTTTTTATAGGTAAACAAAACTTTATAATTTTTATATAATTTAACCCCGAACACCGTATTTTAGGTACCGGTACTTCAAAATTTATAGTATTTCGAGTTTGTTTACAGTTGAACTTGGAAAATATTTATGTAATAGAGGCTTCATTTTAGAGTATTAACTTGTGGAAGGTAGTTGTATTACGTAATAATTATTTAAAAAAAAAGAATTGCAATATTAAGAATGTGCTATTTAATGCTTAATTGTATTCAAAAGAAGAGCGAAATCGCCGAAAGCGTAATGAGCGCAATGAGCAAGCAGGAATAAAGAGCATATCGCGTGTTGGGTTCCCAATACCTGAAGAAAGGAATGAGAAAGGGAAATAGGTTTTTGTTGCGTTTCAAATTGTTAATAAACAGTTACCGTAGTTGACGACTGGCTTCGTTTTTCACTCGAAGGATTTCTCGTCCGTGGAATTCTAACTCTTGGGACATTTTCGATAGTCCTTTCTGCAGCCTTTGCATCTCCTCGTTCAAGCGTTTGATGGACTGTTCTCGCTGCTGCACCGCTTCCTTCAACTCCACGATGCACTCTTGCTGGTCGTGTTCCTAACAATAAACACTCTTTAATAGAAAAATAAGACAAAATTTTTTTTTGTATTTACTTTGCTTTTTGATAGTTGCATCAGTTTTTCAAGCTCGATTCTGGCGTTGTGAATTTGCGTTTTATGAGACTGACTTTGAGCTTCTAAAGCGTTTTTCAATTTCTCTTCCCATTCGTTGTTTACATTTTCTAAATCAAGAGAAAAAAAAAATTAAACTTTATTAAAAGTTTTCGAGAATATAAATTTGTTTAGAATTTCAACTTGTTACTGTTTGGATGGAACGGGATTATTTTAAGATTTTTTTTCTTCGTGAAAACCGGTATTTTTTATTTCAATTATTATTACGGTAATTTTATTATTTTACAATGTTCGGTTATGACACGTATAGGACGTAAAGCGGGGGTTTCAACTGGGTTAACCTATTTGCTGTTCGTGTAGATTTTTAAAGCGTTGAATTTCACTTTCCGTCTGCTTCGCCGCTTCTTCTTTGATCAACTCCAAAGTAGTTCTGTGAGCGGCTAACTGCATTTGTAATTCTTCAATTTGTTTCTCTTTGCTTTTTAACTCAAAATCCTAATTTAAAAAAAAAATCGGATCGATTATTTAATAGGTTTTAATTTTGATTTTCAAAAAAAAAAAAAAATGCGTATTAACTTTTTTTTGGTGTTCTTCGTTTTTCATGTCGATCATTTTTTGAGATTCGGTGACTTTCAAATTGGAAGTCATTTTTATTAATTCAATCTCATCCGTTAATTGCCTTTCGCGTAATTCCAGTTGCGATGTAAGTGCAGCCAACTGCAAAAAATTTTAAAAAAAACTTATATTTTGTTCTGAGAATGGAAGTAAAAATAAAAAATATTGAAATTTTTGGTATAATTAATAAAATAAGATTTTTTTAAAAAAAATTTATTGACATAAATTAAAAATAATGGAATTAATGTTTTAATAATAAATGACCATTCAAATTCATCATCTCATTGCAAAAGTAGCTATAATTTTTTTTTAATTAGAATTTTAATGAACAAATTTGATTGTAATGAAATTATGAAATCAGCTGTGCAATAATTTTTTTGATAAATTGATAAATTTTTTTGATTTTATTAGTCTCTCGAAGGAATATTAAATTTTTTCAACTTCATTTAGGGTAAAATCGGGGCTCCTGCCAAATTTAAAATGTTCAACCCGCCTAATGCAAACGATATTTTTACGTGCAAGTTACACTAGTTCCCTTGATAACACAAATATTCGAAACAAAACGCAAATGTGTTTACCTGTTTATTGAATTCGTTCGACTTAAATTCGCATTTTTTCAACAGACCGGCTATTTCCTGGTCTTTTTGATTGGAAAGTTCCTCCAGAGCTGACAGTTTGAGGTTGTTATACTTGATCTCCAAATCTTCAGTTCTCTTCTTCATCTCTTTACTAGAATTATTATTGTTTTTTTTTTTTTAATTCAACAAAAAAAATAAACCAGATTTAGTAAATAAAAGCTGCACCGACTCTAGTTTGGTGTTCCATTGCTGAGTGACGATCTGCATCTGCTCGTCGAATGTTTTCTTTAGGTTGGCGTCTTTGGCTTTCAATCTCCTCTCGCACGACGCTTTCGTATCGCTCAACTCCTTCTGCAGTTGGTTGATGCTCTCTTTGCTTTCCACCAGGTGCGCGCGCGTGTCTCGCAGTTCTTCCCGGAAACGGATCTCCAATTGTCTCATTTGTTCCACCTGATTCGTGGCCACTTTGACGTTCTTCTGCAGCTCGTCCGTGAATCCGCGCAACTGACGCAGTTCCGTTTCCGTGATGTTGATTTTATCGTCGTTGTCTTCGATTTGTTTGCTCAGGTTTTCGGCTTGAGCGTCTTTTTTATTCACTAGTTCTTCGTATTCCGCTTTCAATTTCACTTGCAGACTCTAGAATTGGAAGAAGAAAAAAAATTACGTTTTCAAACGATTTACGTCATGTTTAATTAATGATTAGAGCATGCGCGCGCGCATTTCAAATACTGTAGTAAGATTTTTGTAGTATCCGGTTTTTTATTTAAAGAAAAATGAATGGAATGTGTGCGGTTATTATTGGTTCTAGCGTACCGTTAATTCTTATTAGTTACAGTTACAGTTCATTTTTATTAAATTTTTTTAACTCAACTTTTAACTAATTTTCATTCAACTTTTAACTAATTTTCATTCAACTTTTAATTAGTTTCTACCCAATTTTTAATTATTTTCTATTCAAGTTTCAACTTTTAACTAGTTCCTTAGGATTTAACTATTATTTAGCTCTTCAAGTTTGTACTAAATGTTTAAAGTTTCTACTTAATTTTTAAAGTTATTGCTCAATTTTTATTCCTATCTCTGCTTAATTTTTCAGTGCATGTACTTAAAAACTTAATTTTTTTAAAAAAAATTACTACGGTACTGCGGCGGTACTGTATCTGCAAAGATTATACTCTACATTTAAAGTTTATACCTGAATCTCAAAATTTCTATTCTATTTTCCACTTGATTTCTATCTGCTTTTTGACTGCTTTTGCTCGCGTCTTGACTGAATTTTCGTAGTCATTACTTAGTTTTCAAACCTTCTGAAAAATTTTCGAAATTAAAACTCAAAAAGCTATTTTTCTCTGTTCAAACTTTCAGCATGGAATCAAATTTTAAAATGCATTTAGATTGAGTTTTTCCCATTATTTTTTTTTTTTTAACTAAGTTTATATACCTTGAGTTCGTCTTGTTTCATTTTGGATGTTTTTTGTATCTCTCTGAGTTTCCACTCGAAATCTTCCATCATCTGTTGCTCTCCTTCTTGATGCCAATTTCTCAGTCGCTCGAACTCCGCCTCGTATTTCGTCTGCATGGCTTTGCGCTCTTCCAACGTCTTCGTGTACAGCTAATTTACATAAATTATTCAAATTTCCCAACGATGAAATCTTATATATCTTTTAAAGCTCCTGTTTCTCACGTTTTGCATGGCTTCGAACTCCTTGTCTTTCTCCTCAATCACTCGCTTATGCCGCTTATCCGAAGTTTGAATTTCGTCCTTCGCGTTCTCCATTTTCGTTTCCAGTTCCTTCAACTCTTGCTGCACCAGCGCCATACTCGTTTCTTGTTCGCAGATTTTTTCCTCCAAACTCGAAATTGCGTCTAAATAATCGAAATTATGAAATTACAAATTTGACATCGTTTTATAATTCTTGGTACATTTTTATACTTTAATCACTGTTTATGTGAGATTAACCATACTTTTTGTGATGTTAATAATCATTTTGAAATTTTAGATAATGATTTATTGATTTTGAAAAGTTGATCATTGTTTTTAAAACTTGAATTATTGTTTTTTTGTGACTTTTATTCATAATTTGTGCGTGTTTAATTGCAGTTTCAATGAGCGTACGACATGTTTTAAAACTTTCGTAGTCAAAGCACGATTGGAATGAGCGCTTTCTCGCTATTTTAATGCGAGGACAACGTTTCATAATACACCAGAAAATGTTCAACCAACCGATATTGAATCGTTCCAACCTGTGATCAAAGTTGTTGTTGTTTTAAACCAACCTGTTTTCAGCACCGTTTCCTCCATCTGTTTCTTATTTTCAATTTGTAAGTCGAGCATTTGAGTTTCAACTTGTCTCTTTTTCTCTTGTTCATTTTGCAACTCATCTCGTAATTCAGCGATCTATAAAAAAAATAAAAAATTTGAAATGAAACGTCATAGGCCTAATTATTAATGGTTAAGTGGAATGTTTCGTTTACGGTTGGCCTTCAAAAAAATTTAATGGCTAAATTTCACGTGCAGTTATGTAAACGCTCTATTTTTACCGCGCGAGAGGCGGATATGCGTGTTTGTTTACTTAAGAGCGTGGGGTGTGCCCACGCTAACCTTTACGTACGATTATCATACCGGTAATCGAAAAACGTAACGTTATGACTGTAAAACACATGTTTTTAAACTAGTGTCACACATAAACTTTCGCGTGTACATTTTATTTTTTTAAATTTTTGCATTAAAGTTTTTTATTTTTAATTTTTTCATTGAAATTTTTAATTTTTGCATTGAAATTTTCTATTTTTAATTTTTTCATTGAAATTTTTTAATTTTTTCATTGAAATTTTTTAATTTTTGCATTGAAATTTATTAATTTTTGCATTGAAATTTATTAATTTTTGCATTGAAATTTTTTAATTTTTGCATTGAATTTTTTTAATTTTTGCCTTGAAGTTTTTTAATTTTTGCATTGAAATTTTTTAATTTTTGCATTGAAATTTATTAATTTTTGCATTGAATTTTTTTAATTTTTGCATTGAATTTTTTTAATTTTTGCATTGAAATTTTTTAATTTTTGCATTGAAATTTTTTAATTTTCACATTAATTGATAATTTATTTAACTTTTTTTTTACTTGCAGTAGTTACACGTTTCTCTGCAATTTGGAATTCAGAATGTTTAAGTCATATTGCATTTAATTTGTAGCTAATTGAGTGTTTTATTAAATGTTCTCGAGCGTTTTTGAAGTTGTATTATTAAAGTAAGCGCCTTCGGAGTTTGGCGAGTGTTGTTGAATAGATGAAAGATTGTTTTTGGCGAAAGGAGTGAGTGGTTTTTTTTTGTAATGGCTGGGGGAGCAATGTGTTTATTGACTTGCCTGAACGGAGAGAGAAACGATGGCCTGGCTATTTTCGTCGATGACTACGTGTAATCCGGCCATTTTCTCCTCCAAATCTTGTTTCCCTCGTAAACACACCTCGTTCTCTTTTCGCATCTGTTCCAATTGTTCCTCCAATAGAACCCGTTCCTGCTCACCATGATGATGATGATGATCGGGCTGGACGTCATCAGCCTTCGCGTAATCCACGGGCCTATTTTTAGGTGAGAAAATTTGAGAATGGGAAAAATGCAGTCATGCGCCGCGCGCGCGAACAAATCTCCGCACTCTTTTTTTATGTTTATCGCTCTCAACTTTCATGGTCAGCAATTTGAGCGGGAAAACGTTTAGGCAGATTCTAATTTAAGAGCCGATAAAATTAACTGCTTCGAACAGGATACGCGTTTACACCTCCGTCATTCATTTTTTTTTTTTTTACAATAACAAACCTTATGGCTAAATTAGTCTTTAAAAAAAACGGTGTGATGGTTTTTTTCTTTTTTGGAAGAAAAATTTGTTAAGAAAAACATTAAAAATAATATTATGTTACGGTACCAGATTTTTTTTTTAAAAAAAATAATAAACTTATAATTGGCGACTAAAATTAGGATTGACAGGGTTTACACCTACGTCATTCAAATATTTAGAATAAGAGTTTGTGCGAAAATAGTTTTTGAATGTTTGTTAAAAAACGAATTGAAATAATATTTATTTTTGTGATGGGATTTCGGCAAAAGAAATTGTAGTTTTTTTTAAAAAGAAAACTAAGTAACTTTTTAGAAAAATTGAAGTAGTTTTCTAGAAAAATTAAGAAAGTTTTTAGGAAAATTAATTACCGGTAAATTGTTTTGATAAACACCGGTACCGGTAAATAAATGATTTAGATAATTAACAAAATTTTTTTTGGAAAATTAAACTAAATTGTTAAGAAAATAAATAAATTTTTCAGGAAAATAGACAAAATGCTTAGCAAAATTAACAAAACGTTTTTGAAAATTAAGAAATATTTAAGACAATTGAGGTTTGTTTTTTTTAAAGAATGTTTAGATGCTTAGAAAATTTGTATTTGAAGCTTGAAATTCGAATTGAATAGTTAGACTAAGAAATTATTAAACAGATTATTAAAAATTTAAATTTAACTGCTAATATTTTGGCAGCCACTAAATTTCTCAATCTGGATTTAACCACTTAAATTTGGTTTTAAAAGTTTTGGCGGTAACAAAAGAAGATTTTATCGATTAAAGATTAAATTTCCACAAACAAGATCTACTTAAAACCAATTTTTTTGGAGCGAAACCAAAAAGTCAAACCAGCTTAAAAGAAAGTATGAGAATGCCTATCCGTATTTCAGAAATTTGTCTTACTTTTTTTTCTCTTCCCATAATTTATTCAACTTAGATAAAAACGAGCTAAAATGAGAATAAAACTAGGTTTAAATGAAACTGGATTTTCCGGTGGCAATGATTATAACTATTTTACTGTTAACATGGTTTTGCCATCGGTTTTGGTCGTTCGCACAAACTTTCAGCTCTGATGTATTAGTTCATGCGCACTCGAGCGTGTGGTTATTTGGCATAAGATCTTATTTAAGGATTTCGAGAAGTATGAAGGAGTTACCGTTAGATACGGAAACCTCGCCATCAAATGTTATTTCGGAAAATGTATTTGTCATTACAATAAATTACTCTCGTTTAAAAATAAATATTTTACTCCCCACTTTATTATCGTAATAAAAATTATTATTCTAGACGATGTTGATGTGTCGTTTTCCAAATACTGTTAATATTAATTAAGAGTATTAGCATTATTAGGCGAATCTTTTTTGGTTTTTTTTTATTATACCGGTACCGTAATTAAGAAATTTTTTGATGATTTTTTTTCTTTAAAAATATTTGTGCTTCCGCGAGCAATATTTTACAGGCTCGAATTTTATTACTACAGAGACCCAAAAGATATTTTTATCTCAGGCTCCAAAGAAGCTAAATCCCCGGCACTGTAATGCGTTACCCCAAAAAAAATTCCAAAAACTGCAGTCGAAAAACTTTGCATCTATATAAAGTGTTATGGAAATGTATTACTTCTACTCGTATTTTCTAATTAATCGCTCAAAAATTTAAAAGTTCATCTTATAGAGAGAGAAAAAAAAAAGCTAAAGACGTGATCACCCCACTGTGGTTTAAATAAAACGGAAGAGAGGAGAGAGCAAACATTGGCACGTTGTTGTTCAAAACGAATCCAGCGGAAGGGAGCCGTGCTGACACGTGGCTAGCGCCGGGGCCAATAAATTCACAAAATAAAGCTAGTGGGGAAAAAAAAACAATATGTCGGGGGTAATTCTCCTCCCTTCCCTGTAACTTTCAATGACATTTTCATTACTCTTCAGCATAAATAAACTCGATCGGAAGAACCTACGGTTTTCTTTTTTTAAAAATTTAAAGCCAACTTCGTCTATTCCACTTACTGCACAGCACTACCATTCACTACCATCAAAGTATTTTGCTCTATTACGAGCTCTTATTGTTTCTCCCGCACCAATTTAATTGCTTTCGCTAAAATAAAAATAGAACCGATTTTTTTACACGCCACCATTTCTTTACCCTGGAATAAAAAATTTTTCCATGTTTCATTAAAATAGTTATATTATAAAAATAATTTACGGTAATACTAATTCAATTGGGTACTTTTTTTTTCGCACCGTGTACACACTTCTAAGGACTGGTGTAAAATTTATTAGGCTGTGAGTTTTATGGTATTCAACAAGCAGTGAAACTTTTTTTTTTTATCAAATTTAAAGTGGGGTTCAAGGAAAATACTCAAAATTAGAGTGAAAATTTTGAGTCTTAATTTATTTGCATTTTGAGTTAAATTAGCAAACCATCTGCGCAATAGTTTCACATTTGTGGCATTTATTAACTCCTTAAAAGAGCATTTTTAACCTCATTTGATACAAAACAACATTGAAATGTTTACTGACACCATTTTTACGTGCAAATTTCACTCATTCCCGTGTTAATACGCGAAAAAATAAGTGGAAAGTACAAATTTAGCCGGCAAATATTAACCAAAATGGAGCTATCCAGCTTATTGCTGCTGGTTTTTCAATAGTAAACAAACTACTTTTTCTCGCATAATTTTCGTAATATAAATCCGAGATGATTTTCGCACTTATAAATATTATGTAAATGATTTGAAACGGAGACTTACGTGTCAGGTGTTGGGTGGTGTTCCGGCTGAGCTTGGCCAGCGTTGACCGGGTCGTTGAGCTGGGACAGACCGGTCATAGCCGAAGCACATTTGGCACTCAGCTCTTCCATTTGACTGCGATACAGAGCTTCCAACTCTGCGATTTTCGCGTCCAAATCCATCTCGTCGCTCATTTTCAGTTGCGCCAATTCTTCCTGGTGCAGTTTCTCCAAGTGGTCGGCGCGCCGCGTCTGCTCGTCCATCCGCCGCAAATGCTCACTCTCGCGGCATTCTAACTCGCGCTGGGCCCGCTGCAGCCGCGCGGATAAATCCCCGATCTGCGCCGATTGCACAACCACCTCTCTGCCGCGTTCCTCGCACTCTCGCCCGCGCACCTCCAACTGCTGCTCCGCACTCTGTTTCTCGCGTTCCACCTCTTCCAATCGTTTCTCTAAATCTTCGATTTGACTTCTCCAATTTTCTTCCTCCTCGTCATCTTCACGGCCAAACTTTAAAAAAAATAAACGTATCAATTTTACTAAGATTTTTTTTTTAAATTTTTTTTTGTTAAGTTGAGAAAAAACATGGAATCTATGAGTTTACCTAGTTTATGCCGATGTTCTATTTATAAGGGAAAAGGAAACACTGGAAGAAGTACTGTAGATGGCTGAGTCTTATTAGGGATGTGGAAAAATATTTCCCAGAGAACCGTTTTTTTTTTTTTTTGTATTTAGAGTTTGGCTTAAAATAAACTTCTTAGCGTTACATCGCTTACTTTTTGTTGTTACATTTGCTACATATCAAAGTTAAAGTTTACCGTTCCCATATTTTTTCGTCTCGCCAATAAGAAAAATTGTTATTATTTATTAACTTTGACGTTTTGCATATTTCGCCTATTTAACTTTTCAAAACGTCACTACGTCATAAGAAAGAATTATGAAATGGAAAATTGGTTGAAAATGAAATTTGACTGATCAATTTTGAAAGTTTATACTTGGTATTCAGTTTTTAAACCGGCGATATCTACCGGTACTCGAAGTTATTTTTTATATTTTCATTATTTTTTTTTTTTTGAGTTTGAGTTTGAGTTTGGCTTGAAACAAACTTTTTAGCGTTGTTACATTTATAAGAGTTTACTGTTCCCATATATTTTCGCTCTCGAAAAAAGAAACATTTCCATTTATTAACTTTGACGTTTCTCATATTTCGCCTATTTACACTCGTAAAAAAGTCACTACCGGTTATAATAAAAATTTATTTTATTTATTTTTTTATAATAAGAAGGAATTTATTGAAAATTTAGTTTCGTAGGATATTTTACTTTATTTAGCAAATTCGTTGCACATCGCATTCGAATTAACGCGTATATTTACTGTAGTTATCTTTGGCAAACCGTTATTTAAATAAATTATTGTTGAAATATCGAAGATATTGATTCTAGTGTCTTGGAAATTTCATTTTATTGATTGAAATTGATGTTCTTGAAGTTTTTTATTCATTAGGTATTAGTTTGATTTGGCGGATTTTGATATTGCTAATATTTGGGTTAGAATTCGTATTAATTTTTGTTTGATTTATTTATTTTTTTTTTTGAAAAGGGAGGCGAGAGATATTTTAAATTTTGCTGGGTTTCTGTTTTTACTGTTTATTATTTTTGTGAGTTTATTTTAAGAAATATTTGTACAGTAGTTGGCTTTTACCCGGCCAAAATCAGACATCGTTTGTACACATTTTATTTAATGGAAATAATGCACAGTACAGTGTTGGGTTTTCTAATAAAACGTGTCAATTTTGAAGCCTCGTCATGAACGCTTTTGCTCAAATCAGATTGCTGCATGGGATTTCAATCAAAAGAGGCTTGACCGAATGATGGGTCCCACGCGGTCTTAACTTAGTATTATGGAATGCGCTGGTTTGGCGACTGATTTTATGAAATTAAAAACTGCACATTTAAACCAGTTCTTACGATTTTTGGAAAATTATCAATGGACGTTTTCTATATTTTCACATTTAATTCTACAAATAAATAACACAGCTATAAATTCATGCGACTGATTTATTTCTTGTACAGTGTACCATCAATGTTTTAAACGTAAAAATACAACAAGTTGGAAGTGGTTTAAAACGAAAATTAATTAACTTAATTTTTTTTTTTGGCAACGAAATACTAGTTAGCAATTTCAAGTGATAAAAGGGTTGTTGCACTTTCGAGACGGTTGTTTAAATTTTTTGAAGAATTTTTAACAAATTTAAATGTAATAAATTTTCCGTTTTTTATTTACTTTTTTTGAGGGATAAAAATTCAAGGATTTGAAACGACGTCTATTTTTAATAGAAATTATTTTCGACGTTGGCAATAAACGAGGACATCGTCCTTTACTCGTCAGCTGCTTTTCTTCTTTCTTTTTTTTACTGGATACTGTTTTTTTTTTCTTGTTTGAACAATCGAACGAGCCCGAAATGTTTTTTGACGAATATAATTGCTATCACGTGCTCCTTGTCATTTTATTTTTAGAGCCCGCAATCACAATGGTCGTTAATAAAGCTGATTTTGCAATAGGAGCAACGCTCGACAGACATTTGCGCGCACGAGAAACTTTCAAAATTGACATTTTAAGTTCTCGAAAATTCTAATTCTTAGAACTTTGAAAATTCTGGAGATCCAAAAAGTTTTTAAAATTTAAAAAAAAACTAGACAATTGTTTTTAAATTTTTATTGATCTCGCGACCATTTACCATATGTATTCTATTTTTGAATTGTTTAATTTTTTGGTTTTTAAACTTTTAAACATTCAAAAATCGTACTAAAAACTCTTTAAGTTCACTGTATCGATACAAAAAGTTCAAGATTTCGATTTTTTTTTTGGATTTTGATATTTTTATCGTGATTTGAAAGTCAAACATTTTTGGATTTGTGACGTTTTTTTGGCTAAGAAAAATGGTGGGAAATTTTCATTATTAAAAATTTGAATTTTTAAGACATGTTAGGAAATTATAGAATTTTTTTTTATTGATTTTTAATGTTTTGAGTGTTCGAAATTTTAAATTATTTAAATTTCTGACATACTGCATTGAAGTTTTTGAGGTAAAATTTTTTTGAATATTTAGACATAATGCAAAGGCTTTAAAAAGTAGAATTTTTGGGCGTTTAAAATTCTGGATAATTTTGGAAAGTTTTAGATTGAAAGAATTGTGAGTTTTGAAACCTCTCCGGTAATCCGAACTTATTGGGATAGGAGCCTGAAAATGTATTACAAGACCATGCTTAATGGTTCTAGCAATGAACAGTAAACAAAGTCACATTCAGAATAACAATGTTTGGACTATTTTCTCTTCTTTCTTTTTTTTTTTTTTTTTGAGGCTTTTTGGAATTTGGTTGGATTGGAAGGGTTCGGATTACCGGGGGAACATGAGTACTTTAAAAATAAATTGCCAACAATAACATTCAAATATTATTTCAATGGAATTAACTATATCAATAAGCTACAGTAATCGAATCTTTTACTCACTTTTGTCATTTTTGCTAACTTTTTGGACATGCGGCCAAACAACGGTTTATGTTTTTTTGGCATCGTCGAATCCATTTTGGCCAACGGCGCCTGAGCGGATGTAGTTGCGGAACTGGAAGACGAAGAAGACGCCACACTAACATTATCCGCACTTTTATCCAACTCTGCCGACGACGATGTTTTTTTTCCGAATTTTATCTTAAAGCTGGCTGCCATCTCTTTTGACGCGCGAACGCCAAATGACAACGTTTTTAAAAACGCACTTTTTGAAAAACTTTTATTATTAAAAAAAAGAAAAAATAATTTATTTTTTCTTTTCGAAAATGTTTAAACCACGCCTTCCGAGTTAAAAGCGGTTGTGTGAAGCGCCAAAGTGGAGCAAGAACGTCGTCGTTGTTGTTGCGTTCGGTATACTGTATAAAAATGTGTAGGGACACTTGAGCTCGCTATCACACTGCCCTACTTAATCTCATGTAAAAATAAACTATCGAGACGAATCATCATTAATCACACCCTCGTTGTAACGTTTTTCTTAAGGGTAGAAAGTGACGTAATTGACACTTTTATGGTTGGGGAATATGGAAGGTCAGAAGGCCGAAATATGGCAAGAAAATGTTAGGGGTCGCATAGTTTGGTTTAAAAAAGATGAGTAAAGTTGCCAATTTGTAAAACACCATAAAATTTTAAGATAAACAAAACTTTATGAAGAATTTGTAAACAATTATTCTTAGCTAAAAAAATTCATAAACAAAAAATAGCTAAAAAAAAATCTAACAGTATAATTATAATTTTTATTGGGTAAGACGAGCATTACACGGTGTTGCATAAAAATGTGACGATACATGTGTTAACAAAACTTTGCTTATTTTTGTTGGTTAGTTAATTGGAGGACGTTTACGCTGCGCTCAAACCTCAACAGCGGGAGTTTAAAATACGTTTAGAGCTACATAATTTATTACTGTATTAATTACGACGAACAAAATATATTTTGCCAATAAAACGGATTTTTTTGGATTTTTATAAATTTTTTTTTAATTTATTTTATTAACTTAAAATGATATAAGAACACGAAACCCGCGCAATTAGAGTTTGAGTTTAGTAGAGACAGAAGGCGAATGACGTCAGAGTAAGTTAGGAGTTTATAACCGAAGAAACGATGACGTCAGATTTACTGTAGGCGAATAAAAAAATTCTCGCTTATCTTTTCTACAATATGAACAGAGGTTGAACAACTTTTATAGTTTAATTAACGATTTTTGAGATGTAATGAACGACTTAGTATAATTAACGATTTTTGAGATGTAATGAACGACTTAGTATAATTAACGATTTTTGAGATGTAATGAACAACTTAGTATAATTAACGATTTTAAAATGTAACGAACGATTTTTGAATTCAATGAAAGATTTTTAAAGTTTAATAAACGATTTTTCAATTTAATGAACAATTTTCGAGAATAATGAACGATTTTCCAGGTAAATGAACGATTTTTGAATTTTATGAACGGGTTTTCAATTTAATGAACAATTTCCGAGAATAATGAACGATTTTCCAGTTTAATGAACGATTTTT
>JAQGAZ010001067.1:0-37224 GCA_034692225.1 Polydesmus complanatus | reverse complement strand
AATACATTATCTGATTCATTCGAAAATCATTGCCAAGATTTATTATTCTTCAACACACGATGGAACGAAAATCCCTACATCGATCAAAAAAAAAAATATAAAAAGCGTCTGATCAACCCGGATGTTAATTTTGCATACGGAAATTACAAATTTGAGCGGGTAAATATGATTATACTGTTATTCGATGTAGTATGAAAACGAAATCCCGAATGTAAATTAGAAATTAAAAAATTAATAAACGAAACTGTCACTTTTTTTTTTTTTTTAAATATAATTATTACGGAGTTATTTTTGTACCGGTAGTAGGCTACACTGCTGACGCTCACACACAACATCTTTGAGGTACCCAACAGCAAAAAAATAATGTACCTAAAATAACCGAACAATAAAAATAAACAACAACCACAGATATATTAAATTTTCTTTATGCATTGTATAAACTTGGTACAAAAAAATATAGAAGAATCCTTTACAATAAAATATAAGAATCCTGTACAATATAAACTTCAAAAAATTTGTATTTGTTTAAGAGATCAAACGAACATTGAAAATATTATGAAAATTTAAAAAAAAGTCACGAAACAAATAATACAAATCTATAAACACGAACGGCAAAACGAGTGATTGAAAAAGAGTTTTGTACTTCTGGAATCTACAATACCACAAAAAGGAAAAAAAAAATTAAAAACCTCGGATCGAAAATGTTAACTCAATAAAGCCTAGTAATTACCTGGTGGTGCAATTTCATCAAACCGGTATACGCTTCATTTTTTTTTCCTTCTTTCTTCTCTCATTTGGTTTTTTAATGCCTTTTTAGATGGTTTTTTCGGAATCACGTCCTTCGGCGTATCAGGAGATTCCTGCAGAGTCCTCGTGTTCGGTGTTCCCGGTGTATTCGGACATGAAGAACCGCTCGAGTTCGGAGACAGCGGCGTCGCTGCTTGAGCCTCATCCGCCAACTTCAGCTTATTCATATCTTCCACAATGTCTTTATTTCCTAAAACCAAAAATAAATTAAATAATTTCAAACGCTCAACTAACGCAGGATCATAATTATTGTACTTACCATCAGTCAATCGTTTTTGAAGCGTTCCGAGAGCCTTGTGCAACTGCTCGAGCATGCCGTGCGCTTTGCTCATCAATTCGAATCTACGCTGAGCAAGAGCCGCAGTTTTGGCATCGACTGGTTTCGCAACAGGTGGAACTTTTGGTTTTATAAGCGAGTCTGGCCTTCTTGACTCTGGTCTAACCTTCCGTCTGCTGCCTCCGCTAGCTTGATTAACTTGACCCGTTTCGACCGGTGTCGCTGCTACGTCCCGTACTGCTGCTGCCAACCGTGCCGCTGCTAGTGCTATTGTTCCGAACGAGACCTCCGCTGATTCTAAAGAAACCTCCGCTGGTTCAGGCGCTGCTGCTGCTGCTATTGATCCTGACGAGACCACTGCAGGTTCTGGTGCTGCCGGTTCGGGATTCAAGCCAGCATGATTCTGGATTAGGTCCAACATCGTCGATCGAACGTTCGTTAAGGCGTCTTCAGTTTGCGGAAAAGGTATCGACTGTACATTACATTTTGGTAGCGGCGGATCGCTGGAAATCTTCGTCACTCGTGTACCGAAAATCTGATGATTTAATTTCGCGTCTTGCTGCAAACAATACTGTACTAGTCGTGCTAAATAAACTTTTTTTTTCAAAACGATCATTTGGCAAGAGTAGATTTTCAATATCATGACGACTCTCCACTCATTCCAACATGAGCCGTTAATCAAATCAGTTACTTTGTTACCTTCACCGCTTCCTCCTCCTTCAGCTCGATCTTTTTTGTCAGCTTCAGGTACTTCTTCTGTAGGAGATTCCTTCAGAGTTGAGCTCGCTTTCGCTCCTTCGACGGCTTCGTTTTCAGTTTCTGTGACTTTTTGTTGAGTCGTCGGAGTAGATTTGTTTCGAGACTTTCCCGCACACGAAGACTTTGGCGGCGATGGGGTAAACTTGTTTCGAGTATTTCTCGGGCACGAGGATTTTTGTGGAGATGGAGTAAACTTGTTTCGAGTATTTTTCGTGCGCTGCAGAGACTTTTGCGGAGATGTAGAAGATCCCTGTTGAGGTTGCTGCGTCGACCCTCCAAATTTTTCCATCATGATACGCTCGAGTGCAACGGCGTGTGCCATCACGCGCGCTACTTTTCGATAAATTAGAGTGGTTTTTTCGACGTTACTCAAAAACATGGCGATGATCCAGTCGTTGTAACCAGCGTTAAAAATTTCGGCGTTGGCGCACTCGTCGTTTTCTTTAGGAAAGCCGAGCGCTTCGTAGGTAACGTTCTTGAAGTTGGCCAATTCGGCTTCGGTTTTAGGAATGTCAGGAACTCCATGCCCCTTCCCAGTTTTCCCGGTTATTTCATCGCGCGGGGGACCATTAGGACAGCTCGCGGCTCCAGCCAGGGGAAGGGCCATCACGTACATTTTCGTAGTTAAAGAATGGAGCATGTCGCAGATTCTTAGGAGGTTGGCTAAGGTGGGTACTGTCAAATGAATAAAATCCTCCTTCTGCAAAAAGTTGGGATTATTAAAAAAGGATCGAAAAACCTCTTCGTAATCCTCGCTTGGGTCGTTCATTCTCGATTTTCTTCGATCGACTCACTCGGGCGCTGAAAACTTTGTAAAACGAAGCCGAAAACCCCACGTGCCACTGTTTTGAAACGAGAAGCGATTTTGAACCAAGAGACCAAGATTTCGGCAAATTATATAAGCATCACGTGACGCGGAGCGTTTAGAGAGCGCTTCAAGAAGGACGTATGGGTAAAATAGGAAGATGAGATTTCTCGCGCTCAATCGTCGCTCAAATAATGGATCCGACATAGAATTCACGTACAAATGCTTCACGACAACAAGTTTGTGCTTTAATTACAAACGATAATTAAAACATAACACGCGTTAAATTTAGGAAATAATCTTATTTATTTAATTTATCAATTAAATTAACGCTTTGATTGCATTAATCAACGTTTTAATTAAACAAAATATTATGAATGTTTCGTCGGTGAACGGTTTAGCTGTTAATCTTTTGCCTTAAAGTAAAGGCTAACCGGAAGTTAGCTTGTTTTGCGCGAAATTTAAATTTAGAATAATTTACTGTATTTTACGAGAAATTTAAATTTATTAATAAAAAAAGAGAAATTAAAAAACTATTTACGAGGTGATTTATGCAAATAAATTAATATTTAATTATTTATTTTTTTATAATTATGAATTAATCGAGCGTGACATTGTTAATTCGACCTTTGTTAATTGGCGATGGAATTTCGACTTTGTGACTTGCTTATCTCAATTATCGGCGTAATATTAATTTTATTCAACGACCTTATTGCACGAACGAAAAAAATTTATTTTCATTTAGAAAAATTTTAGAATTTTAATTTTTATTTTCCGGAATATTTTTTTATTTTAGTTTTCACAAATAAATCGATTCTCGTGAGAAATTTATTTTTTCTCCCCTTCTCAAATTCTTATTAAGAAAATGTTTTCTAATCAAAATCTTTTAAGCGTATAAATTTTATATTGAATTAAATTAATTTAAATCTCGGGAAAAAATGTTCAAAAAATTTCGATGTATTTTTACTTTCGTTAATTTCAAAAATTATTCAACGTTACCGGGGTAAGTTTGAAAAATTTGCATAATTTATATTGATAATTACTGTATTATTAATTGTTTAATTAAATTTTTTCGTGAAGAAATAAAGCCCCCGGGAAGTTCGTCGACGTAGGATCGCATACGATTCATTACGAATTAATCGGTCATGGCGACACGCATCTATTTTTATTGCCGGGAGGCATGGGTAATTTAAATACCTATTAATTAAAATCAATATTAGTTACAATTAACTAATTAAAAAAATAAAATGCAAAAAATTTACTGGAAATTTTTATCGAACCAAATCGAATCTAAATTAAATAGTATATATAAATTTTTTTTTAGGTTTTCCTCGAGGCGAAAAATGTAAACAATTTTTTTGAAAAAATATTCAATACAATTAATTTTTTGCATTTTATGTTTGCTTAATTAGTTTGTTTTAACTGATTTTATTTAATTAAACGAAATGAAAATCATGTTTTAATGAAAACATGATTTTGGGAAAAAAAAAAAATATTTCTTACGGTAATTAAACAAACATAAAACACAAAAAAAAAATTAATTAATTCTATTGAAAATTTTTATCGATCCAGAAAAATTGTTTACATTATTTTTTCTCGTCGATGTAAAAAAAAATGTGATTTAAAAAATCATTAAAAGCTAATTTAAAGAAATAAAAACGCAAAAATAAATCGTACAGTATCAAACAAATTTTACTGTACTTCCTATAAAAAATATTTATTTTCTTAATTTTTATTTTCGAGTGCTTTAAAATAAAGATTCGAATTGATATCACAATTCTAAAAACAATACCGTAATCAAAATTATTTAAAATAAACTAATTAAATGCACAAATTGTTTCTACATGTAACTACAATACATGTAGGCCTACTGTACTCAAAAAAAATAATTGTTTTACATTTTTTGTTTTGCATTAAGTTTTAAAATGTGAGAATTTGTATGATAAATAATCGATTTACGGTACGTTAATTTTAATGTAACAGTAGAAAATCAGCTAATATGAAATTTGACGGTTAAAACAACATTACATTTTTAAAATTTGAATAACATACACTGTTACCTGTACTTGAATGTTTGTTTACTAAAGGTTCCAGCCGAACCGATTGGAGTCCGCAATTGCAAACCCTGAACAAGTCAAAGTTCACAATATTAGCCTGGGATCCTCCTGGATTTGGGTACAGCAGCGGACCAAATCATTGCGATTTTGTGGATTTATCTCAAAGAGATGCTGCAGTTGCGGGAAATTTACTAAAAGTAGCCTATAATTATTTGAAACAAATAAAGTTTTTTTTATTATAATTATTAAATTGAATCAATTTTGTAGACCCTGGGAGTTAGAAAAACCAATGTGGTGGGTTGGTGCGCTGGAGGACCCACCGCCATCGCATTGACCGCTCAGAATCCAACAATCGTTGAGAAATTAGTCGTTATGGCGGCTGTACCTCACATGAATATGGAATTACTCAAGCGATTTAGATGTACATTTAATTCCAGCTGTTTTATTTTTTAACTTGATTATAATTATTATTATTATTTTCATAATAGCCACACGTAATATTAAAGATTGGACGGCCGAAATTCGAGATCCGTTGGTTGATTTACACGGCGCCGAATTTGTACAAAAAACGTGGGACAAGTGTTTAGAAACATTCGCAAAAATGCAAAAAACGAATGACGGAGAAATAATCAAAACCGAATGTCAACAAATTACGTGTCCCACGTTGGTTATTCATAGCTTAGATGACAGTTGGGTTCCAATTAGCCAGTCTCACTACCTCGTTAAAAATATTAAAAATTCAAAGTAATTTTCAAAAAAAAAAATATTTAATTTATTTAAAAAAAAAAAAAATTAATAAATCTTGTTTTCGTTTTTACCTGCAGGTTAATTCAATTTGAGACAGGAAATCACTATCCCCATTTCATTCACGTTGAACGTTTTAACAAAATTATTGAAAATTTTATCACTTTGTAAAAGAAAAATTGTTTTTTTTTTTTTTTTTTAGAAAATTTTGTTATTTGTATGAATATAAAATATCTACTTTGGTTAATAAATAATACGGTAATATATTATGTAAGTTGTAATGAATTTTATTTCTCCCTCGCAAATGTGTAAATTTGTTGTGTGTGATTTTGTTTGAACCGCTTGCATTCCTCATTGATTGTACATTGGCATTAAGTTTTTTATTTATTATTTTTATTTTAATCTTTACTCACTTCCATTTTAGAATTAAGTTAATTCATCTTAAAAAAAATCCAGTTTTTTACGATTTTTAATCCTTATTTTCAATTTTTTTAAAAAAAAGTCAAAAACCAGGGTACCCTTTAAAATATTTACTGTAACTTGTTTTATTGTCAAAAGATTTACACTATTTGACAAAGAGTTTGAAGAGGTAGAAAGCAAAACAGGCGAGTTGGTAGGGTAGAGTTCAGAGACAAAAGCGCCAATGACAAGAATCAATTTCCTGCATTTAACGACTTCAACTTCTAAAAAAAAGATCCCTTTTGATAGTTTCTAAATCCCAAAAGAAAACGCTTTTCATTAAAATATGTAGTGTAAAAAATATGTACTTAAAAAAAAAAGTCTGTGACTTCCGGTTCTTCAGAAACAACAGCCAGTCAGAATACCGAATTTGGAACTTACACCACTCGATTTAAGGAGTAGCTTTGGTGGAATGTAAACCTACGGGCTGCGGTTCAGTATGAAGTATTTTTGTTTTGCAAGTTTTTGTATTTATCCGGAGTGGTTTTATTTTGATCATATTTCGCAGCATATTTGGTATCGTCTTTACCCAGCGCCCAAAGAGGACTTAATAATTCAAGAAAGAGGGCTTAGAAGAAAACCATTCTAGACATACGAAGCAATTATTAAAAAATTATTACTGTATTTAAATTGTTAAAACAAAAAATATTTACTTGCATTTATATAATTTTTTATTTCTTTACTTTTATGCCAGGTACACTCAACTATTACTAAGTACATGTAGGATATAAACGATTTATTTTAATAATCAATTCGTGCACATTACTTCTAAACAAAAAAACAAATAAAATGCAGGTGTTTTTATTGCAACATTTAAGTTTTCTTATTTTAATGTTTCTATCAGGTCTTAATCTTTGCTCACTTCCATTTTAGAGTTAATTCAAATAAATATACTTGCACTATTGTATAAGCCGTAACTAACTTATTTTTTGATCTTTCATTGCTAGCTTTTGAGAGTTTCAATGTAACGTACTTCTCAAAATTAATTATTATTTCCTTACAGGTCATGCACTCCCCCAACAAAAACCGCAGAAAATTCCATTTTCTTTCATCGATTATAAGTGGTAAATTGCATGTATATATTTCAAATAGGCCTACCATTACGGCGTTTTTCACATACAGTAATTGTTGCTTTTGCAAGTTAGTCGCTCGGTCCAGAACATTTTTAACTAGTTCCACTTCTTCATCTTCATATAACTCTATTAAATTTAAAAGATTATAATTCTTTTGAAAAAAGTTACCGTCTTTTTCAGATGCCAATTGCCAAAACTCTTGAAACAACTCTCTATATTTACAATTCTGTTTATCACGTTTGATTCCATCACAGATCGCGTTAAACACATAGAAATATCGACATCTATTATTTGGAAAACCGATATCTAATAAGTCTTGAAAATATTTGTTTGCCATTTTCAACAAGAATATTTGGTATGGCCAATCTAACGACAAGCACAAGAATGCGTCAAAATTGAGATATTTAAAGCGAAAATCTACAAAAAGCCATTTAAACAATATTCCCTGTTGCTCTTCACTCATCTGGTTCAACAGGAATAATACGGTCTCCATTTTGCCGCTATGAAAAAGACTTTGTTGTAGCAAGCCACTTAGACAACCCTCTAGATTCTTATGTTTTTCTTCGCAGGTTAATCTTTCAAAGAAAAATTCACAAGCTGATCGATTCAATCCAAATGTCGCGCATTGAAACGCGAATGAATGAGGGGAAAGACCACATTCATACATTTCTTGAATGCGTTTATGTAATTCAGTTAATTTATCATTTAACGAATAAGTCCAAAAAAGCACCAAACCGTTGCGCACAATTCTGGGATCGTAATCTTGGAAATGGAATGCACTCCAGCGTTTGAAGTTATGAAACATTTCTTTGCGCGTTTCAGGTATCCGTTGCCATAAAATAGGAATTTCGTTTTCAAAACAGTAGGTACAAGCCATTGTGTAGCGTGTTACGATGCCCACATTTTCATCCTGCACTATTAACTCGGCCGTTTTCTTATTGTCAATAGTTCCATGCGGAGTCCAACAAAGTTCATTGGGCATTTTTAATACGAGATTCTTGTGAGAAAACCACCAACGTCTAACCTCTAAACTCAGAGGACTAATCAAACTTACAAGATTCTTTTTTAAAGATTTAGGTAATGGAAACGCCGACACCGTTTCTCTTATTCCGCTTTTTATTCCTCTTTCTATCGCTATCCAATTTCCATTTTCTTCATCGCGTGGGTAAGTTGATGGGAATTTAATCTTTGCAACTTCAATGAGGATATCTTCTCGGTTCCACAATTCAGAGACAATCTTCACCTCAGCTATTTGTTGCAGCGATGGTTGTTCGAAAACGTACTTCATCGTTATTTATTTTTTCTATTAAAATCATTAAAAGGAAAATATGTTATAATGCAATTATTTCATTAAAAATAACGTTTAGTTAACTTTTTTTATACTGAAATAAAATAATTTTTAAGGTAATTGTAGCTTTCTCGATTGCTGTAATATTGTGAGAAATATCGGCACAGAATATTTAAATAAAAAAAAATATATTTTTTTAAAAAAAAACATGATTATATTACATGTGTTGTTAGTAAATTTTTTCAAATTATTTTGTTTTTTAATGCTAATTTTAAATGTAATGTTTTTAAAAATCTTCATCGAATTAAAAAAATTAATTTGTTAACAGAAAATGTGGCTCAGTTTAAAAATTGCGCAAATTTTAAAATTAAGTTGCTGAAAAGTGTATTGTAACTAACTGGCGGAAGTTGTAGCTACCGGTAGGCCTATCTTGTAGGCTTTAAAATGTGCACATTTTTATAAAGCTAAAATCGTTTTTAAAATGCGTCGTTATGTCTGTAAGCCTACCATGTATAATGATTTGCAAATAAAATGTAACTAAATATTTTGAAATTAGACCAAACTCAATAAAAACACAGTATAAAGTCATTCGTTACACTTACCAAATAAAATTAATGTTGTATTTGGAAATTCCAGGAGTAGTGCTTTGGGCGTAAAGTAAAAAAAAAATGTTTTTATACTTTAGAAAAAAAAATTTACGATCCACCTACTTAAAAGGCGTCCACAAGTATGATAGCTAATTCACTTTAAAAACATTTCTACAATCTTGAGCGCCCTCACTACATTAAATTTGTATCGTAGGCCACATGTAGGCTATAGCATTGAAAAAATCCAGTTTTTAATCCTTTAAATGATTTTTCAATTATTTTTAAAAAGGTCAAATAAAAACCACCCTTTGAATGTTTATTGTACTGTACAGTAATTGTTTCATTTTTTGTCAAAAGACTTAGCCTATACTCTATTTGACAAAAGAGTCTGAAGAGGTAGAAAGCAAAACAGGCGGGTTGGTTGGGTGGTGTTCAGAGGCAAAAGCGCCTATGACAAACATCAATTGCCTGCACTTAATTGACTTTATTTTCTGAAAAAAGATCCTTTTTCAGAAACAACAGCCAGTCAGAATACCAAATTTGGAATTTACACCACTCGATTTAAATTTTTTTTTTTTATTTTTTATTGAAATTTGACCCCATAAATAAGCGACATATTATAAATAATTACGGCTTATAACTAATTTAACTACTACATATTCTCGTACTATTGCATAAGCCATACATAACTTATGTTTTGATTCTTCATTGCTCTCTTTTGAGTATTGCAATGTAACGTAATTCGCAAAATTAATTATTATTTCCTTACAGGTGATGCACTCCCCCAACAAAAACCGCAAAAAATTGCATTTTCTGTCATCAATTAACAGTGGTAAATTGCGAAGACCATCATTTTTCATATACAATAATTGTTGCTTTTGCAAGTTAGTCGCTCGGTTCACAACATTTTTAACTAGTTCCACTTCTTCACCTTCGTATAACTCGATTAAATTTAAAAGAATGTGATCCTTTTGAAAAAAGTCCCCGTCTTTTACAGATGCCAGTTGCCAAAACTCTTGAAACAACTCTTTATATTTATAATTATTATTTTTATCGCGTTTGATTTGATCGCAGATTGCGTTAAACAAATAGAAATGTCGACATCTATTCAATACAAAAGTGATATCTAGTAAGTCTTGAAAATATTTGTTTGCCATTTTCAAAAACAAACTTTGGTAGGGCCAATCCATCATGCACAAGAATGCATCAAACACCAAGTATTTATAACGTAAATCCAAAAAACGCCATTGAAACACTATTCCCTGTTGCTCTTCGCTCATCTGGTTAAACAGGAATAGAACGGTCTCCATTTTGCCGTTGTGAAAAAGACTTTTGAGTAGCAAGTGACGAAGACAACTTACTAGATTCACCTTTTTTTCTTCGCAGGTTAATCTTTCAAAGAAAAATTCACAAGCCGATCGATTCAATCCGAATGTCGCACATTGAAACGCGAAGGCATGCGGGGAAAGATCGAAACCACGTGTTTTTTGAATGCATTTATATAATTCGGTTAAGTTATAATTTATAGAGCAAGTCCAAAAAACCACCAAACCGTCGCGAAAAATTCTGGGATCGTAATCTTGCATCGATGTAAACTGTGCAGTCCAGTGTTCGAAATTAGTAAACATTCCTTTGCGCGTTTCAGGTATCCGTTGCCATAAAATAGGAATTTGGTGTTCAAAACAGTAGGTACAAGCCATTGTGTAGCGTGTTTCGATGTCCACATTTTCATCCTGCACCATTAATTCGGCCGTTTTCTTATTATCAACAGTTCCTCGCGGGGTCCAACAAAGCTTAATGGGCATTTTTAATACGAGATCCTCGTGATAAAACCGCCAACTTCTCACCTCTAAACTCATTGGACTAATCAAACTTAGAAGATTCTTCATTAAAGATTTAGGTAGTGGAAGCGCCGACACTGTTTCTCTTATTCCGTTTTTTATTCCTCGTTCTATCGCTCTCCAATTTCCATTTGCTTCATCAAAGGGGTAGGTTGGTGGGAAATCCATCTTCGCAATTTCAATGAGGATATCTTCTCGCTTCCACAATTCAGAGACGATCTTCATCTCAGCTATTTGCTGAAGCGATGGCTGTTGGAAAACGTACTTCATAGTTTTTTTTTTTTTTTTCTTCTATTAAAATTATTAAAGAGAAAATAATATGTTATAATGCAATTAAAATGCCTATTAAAATGTAAATAAAATTTCTTAAAACTAGACCAATTACTCAATAAAAACACAGTTTAAAGTCATTCATCACTTACTAAATAAATGTTGTAGGAATTCCAGGCGTAATGTTAGGCTTAATGTAGAGAAAAAAAATTAAGATCCACCTAACTTAAAGACTTGAACAAGTGTGAAAGCTACCGGTAATTCATTTTAAAACATTTTCTACAGTCTTGAGCGCCCTCACCACATTTACCTACTGTAGGGTACAGGTATTTAAAAAAAAATCCAGTTTTTTCAGGCTTTTAATCCTTTTTTTTGAATTTTTTAAAAAAGTCAAATAAAAACTACCCTTTACACTATTTGACAAAGAATCTGAAGAGGTAGAAAGCAAAACAGGCGGGTTGGTTGGGTGGAGTTCAGAAGCAAAAGCGCCTATGCCAAGCATTAATTGCCTGCACTTAACGCCTTTAGCTTCTTAAAAAAGATCCTTTTTGATAGTTTCTACAGTAAATCCCAATAGAAAACGCCTTTCATAAAATGTAGGTCTAGTGTCTAAATTGTGGAACCAAGAAGACATCCTGATTGAAATTGCGGAGATTATTTTCCCATTTATTTGATGAAGAAAATAGAAATTGGAACTGAGTTTAGAGCCCCAGTTCTTAAGGAGGCGATATAATGAGCGTGAAAGAATTTGGGGGGCGTTCAGGTGATCTAGAGGGGCGGTGTCGCTGAAGAAAAAAAACCCACATTAAACCATTAGCATTATCCGTGTATCTTTCGAAGATGCTTGTTGTAGCCCAGCTATGCTCAAACCTACAATAAATTTGTTTTGTCTAATTTTTACGCGAGATTTGTTTTTTTACTACGGTTTTGAAAAAATTAAACGATAAAACTTTGGAATAATAATAATATTGTTTATACCTCACAGTTGAAGTTATTCCAAAAAAAAAAAATCTACGAATTATAAAAGAAATCTCGAATTCGATACCCGAAACGAGCAACCAATACATTTAAAGAATATTCAATTTTTAATTAATAATGCACAAGGTTGTTTGAGCAACAAGACTAATTTGTGGACGAATTGCAAATATTAATGCCTGATCAATCAATTTTACACTTTTAAAATGTGATTTTATATTATCATACTTTTAAAATTCGTGGAATACATTTGTCAGATATTTTGTACGTTCTTTACACTAATATTTATGTCGGAAACGAGAATCAAAGACTAGAATTTCCATAGGAAACTAATCACAGCCTTGATTGCATTCACACTTATGAAGAAATAAAAATTGTTATATACAGTGCTTATAATCTCATGTCAAGTTAACTTATTCATTCGAGAGACTTGAGGCAAACATCAGCATAAAATAAAAGCTTTTACGCACAACGCTGCTCTTATCGCGTGTGATATTATTTATCTCGGATTTAACCATAGATCAAATCCAAGATTTAAACACGACACTGTTTCCCTGGATCTTAACAGCGGAAGACTTCATCATCCTCACTGAAAGATTCCCCGGATTAGTTAACCATTACCTGCATTGTGCCAACGAAAAAAGTTGAAATGTTAATTAAAAGACTTAAAACGTCGTAAACTTTGATGAGAAGATAAGCACTATATTATAATATTTTGATTAAAAGATTATAAACATAAATAAATTTTCATTTGGTTGAATTAGTTCTACATACAAATCAAGATTAAAACTAATACTGTACATCATTCCGCCAGCATTATCAAAAATAATAGGGGAATGCGGTCAGTTTTGTTAAAATTAATCACGTACAGGTTAATTGATTTGACCAATACTTAATAGTTTTTTCATCAGTAGATACCACTAATTTAAACTCGGAGAATTTCGTTGTTTCTGTTTGCTCCAACTATAAAAACAACATGGAATGTTACTTTTGAAAAAAAAAAAAATATTTATCCGTTTAAAATAAATATTTTCTTGAATATCAATTTACCTGTGGAAACTTTTTCTGTTTTGTTCATTCGTTTTCACGTAAGATATCTCCATTTCCACTTTTTTCTTCATCCGTTCAATTTCTAAGTTCTTCTTTTTTTGCACTTTTTTCATCACGAGCCAATCGTCGAACGCCGGACCCGATTTCCGTTTATCGTGGCTTTCGCCGTTAACCTAAATAATCCCAAAAAAAAAAAACATAAATAAACAAATACCATTTTTTTTTTGTTGCAAGAAACACAAACTTTATTTTGTGAGCTATTTTGAGAGCTATTTTTCGAATCCTTCAATGGGGCGGATGATTTATATTTGGCGTGCAATTTCTTTCTCTGTAGCCATATCCGATAAGCTTCGTCCATCTGTTCTCGTTTGCGAGCTTTTTCCGCCTCACTCACTTGCTTTTTCCCTTCCACATTTTCCAGTATCAGCTTGCAATTTCTATTAAAAACGTTCATTCATATTTTTAAAAAAAAAAACCATTAAGAAAAATAAATTAATAATAAACAAACGTACAATTTCTTTTCCATTTTCTGCGCGGTGGTCAGCCCATATTTCGACGGTCCTTCACCCGCATATTTCGGCATAATTTTCGGCGTCGGACTCGCGTCTTTAAACGACGGCGGGCTTTTCGAGCTTCCATTAATACTCGACGTTTCACTCCCTGAACTGACTTTTACCGAGCTGGAATCGCTTTTATGAATAGCACTTTGTTGTCTCCGTCTGGGGGTGGCTGCGGCAGATTTCGACGGAGTTCGCTGCAACGCGCTGGATCTGGCATTTTTCCTCGTCTCCTGCGCCGAGCCCAAACTCTTCCTCACTTGAATATCGTCCGTCGTCATCACGTGGAATTTGCCTTTCGACGCCATAATCATGGAATCGGCATTATTGCCGTTACTCATTCTGGGTGGAACGGACGAAGATCGAGGCCGCAGTTTAATACTTTTATTATTGGAACCGGCGGACGTTGATTTCCGCGCGGAATTCCGCCTGCTGTCAGGTACATGTTTGGACCCATTTTGCGCGGGTTTATTTGATTGGTTAAGGAACGATTCACCACTGCCTGTTTCAGGTACTGGAACATCACATTTTTCACCACTCGAACTTACGTCTAATGTCACTACTACTACGGGGCTGATTTCAGCATCAGCAGCGTCTAAAGTTTCGGTGGAACTTAGTAAAACATTATTATCGTTCGTCAAACCTCCTTCTTCATTATTTTGGACGTTATTTGAAACGGAACTTTCTATTCTAATTTCGGGTAAAACTGATTCAGTTTCTTGGGGTAAAATTGATTCGCTTTTTTCTACGCTAATTTCGGGTACAACTAATTCTATTGGTTTTTCATCAGAGTCTAAAGCTAATTTCCTCTCAATTTCGCTAATTAAACTATCGTCTTTTTCCTGGTCTACATTCGCCGGTGTATCCACCGCATCAGCTTCCAGAATTTCTTGAGCCCTTTTCGCCCTCTCCTCCTCTTCTCGTCTCTTCTCTTCCTCCCTCAACTTGGCTAGTTCGTGCACGGTAGTTACCACTCGTTGAGAAGCTCTCTGAGCCGCCGAGCTCCCGTGCTCTTCGTTCACCTCGTCGGATACTTCGGTGGAGTCGCCGTAACCGTCGTCGTCCACGTCTTCTTCGTTATCTTCTTCCTCCTCGTCGTCGGTAAAGCCGGTCGAGGTATAAATTTCCAGGAAAATGGGATTCTCTTTAAATTGAACTTTCCGACTCCGTTCCTCGTAGTCAGCTGGAATTATCTCGTTCTTGAGGGCTTCGTTCAATTCTTTAAGGCGCGCTACTACGTCATAACACGGAGGTTCTTCTTCGTCTAAAAAAAAAAAAAAAAAATTCGGTTCTATTAAAAAAAAAATCTGTTTTCTCTTTCGATTTGATTCTAACTTATTGGATCAAAATTAAAACCAAATTAACTTTAATAACCCATAATAATTAATACTCAAGTTGCCAAGTTATATTTATTATTATAATAAACACATTAAATTACAACATCATAATAAAAATAAATTTTCCATTCCAGACTGCGCGCAACGAAATGTTTAAAAAAGCATGAAAAATTAGTTTAATAATAATAATAATAATAAAAAATGATAATATAACAACAATTTTTCTCGTAATTTAACCTTGATTTAGGTGAAATGATTCAAAAGATTCTATTTTATTACCGCAATAAAGAAAAATTTGTGGCGGTAAGAAGAAGAAAACATGTTTTTGTTTCCATTCAATAACTTTTTAATAGAATTTTTTTTTTTAGTTTTTTGAGACATATAAAATTTTTCGAGACGCAAAAAAAAAAAAAAATGTTTGTAAAGATGCCGAATTGTTCCTCGGTTGAAAGGTTGGGCCGAGTGTTAGAACGCACGAACAAGCGTGACTTTTGTTGTCAAACACGCGACCCATCTCCAAAACAATCATTTCTTAATTCAAACATTAAATAATAAAAAAAATAAAAAAAAAAACTTTTTCGAATTGACGTTGAAAATTGGATTTCCGGCGTAATTTTAGCCGGATAACAACATTTTTTTTTTTGAACCTATCAACGTAAGAAATCTAAAGGAGAAAAAAAAAATGTATATGTACCGAACTACCTTGTTTGATTTATTAGGTTTTTTTTGGAAGCAATTTATCAAAAACGGAAGTTTTTCTTTAAACACACCAGGAATAAACATAAATCGTAGCATCCGCTTGCACTGCCGGATATATATTTCGAAATTTTAATTATTAATAACATTTAAAAATATTATCATAAAATTTGTTTTAAAAATTTTCACATAACCGGTTTGTAGACTCTGAGATTTGGAAATACGGGGATTTTAATATTATTAGTTTCAATTTCGAAACAAAAGCCTCGTAAGATGTTATTGTACTGACTCTAAAAATTTATTTTAAATTTTTCTAACATTAAATTTTCTGCATTTTAAAAACAAAAGCTAAAATATTGCGGCGGATTACTTCACTTTTATTACCGGAAAAATAAAAAAAAAAAATCACATTTTTTTTTTATTTGTCGATTTAATTTTGTGCTAATAAAATATTTAAAAGAATGTGACTTAAATTTATTTTAAAAAAAAAAATACTTTCATCAAAAGCTCAAAAAATAAAACTCGGGGAAATAAAAGTCTCATTCGATAAAAAAAAATTATCAAAAAATAACTCAAAAAATGTTCGAAATTATTTTTTTAAAAAAAGATCTTCAAACAAACAAAACGTAAAATGGGGGTAAAACCAATCGAGTCATTGTCTTACAATTATTTTAAGACGAAACGATTGGCCATTAATTAAAAATAAAATTGCAATCAATTTTTAAATACTTTCAAGGTAGAATTGAAATTTCCGCTTCACCAAATTTAATAATTAGCCTGCATGCACTGTAATTCAATAATAATAATAAAAAAATTTCTTCTATTTTTCCAATTGCAAATTTAAGACTGGAGCTTAAAAAACCCAGTTTACGCGCTAATTTAATTTTCAAATGGTAAAGGGAAAACCAGTCGAGTCATTGTTTTACAATTCTACACGAAAAGAGTGGCAATTAATTTCAATTATAAATAAATTGCAATCAATCTAAAAATAGTTTTAAGATAAGAGTAGATAGATCTTTCGATTTCAGTCATAGTCGGACTTTCGAAATAAGTTGGCAGTTGGCGATTCTCCCCGAAACAAATTATCTTTATAAAAGAATAAAATTAAAAAGTAAGTTGCTGAAAAGATTTTGCAATTGAGTACAGTAAACTTTAAACTGTATACAATACTGTAGGCTACACATTTATGCAAGTTGAAGGTTTTTACCAGGCCTCGCAATTTCAAGATTGAGCCTCTCAACTTCTCAAGAACGGTGTAAAAAAAAAAAAAATGTACTATAAATTTTTGTATTTTCCACATAAATTTCGCATCAAAAATATTTCACCATAGTGTGAGAATCTGACCGTGAGCAATAAACGTGTCATTTTACACATTAATTTTACATCTTAAACGGGGGCGGAGGGGACTCAGATTTCCCCGGCCCACACATTTCCTCTAAAAATCCCGAATTTTATACGTAAAAAAAAAAAAACAAAAAAAAGCACATCCTATCCTCTCAATTAAATCGTTTATCGACGAAGCTAAAATGTACTTTTAAACATTTAAATAAATGTAATAGTTTTTTTTTTTTTTTCAATTATTTTTCTGCGCCTTGTAATCCATTAAAAAAAATTTTTTTTCAACTTAAGGGAGGGAGGGAAATCCTTAAAATCCAATTTATGAGGCATTTAAAGTTTCAGATACTATGGAAAAACCAGTCAAGTCATTCCTTTTACAAAAATAATTTTAAACGAAAAGAGCAACAATTAATTTTTTTTTAAAAAAAAAATAAAGTTTTCAGCTCCAATAAATTCAATTGTTACTGTAGTACAGTAAAATAAAAGCGGACACGTCTTTGGCTTTCGAAACAATATAAAAGTTGGCGATGCTCCCCAACACAAATAATTATCTTATCAGACGAGACTAAAAATTTAATTTCACAATATGAAAAGAACAAACTTTAAATGTAGATGGCTGAAAAAGATTTTGCAATCTAGAGTAGTACACAGTGTTCCCAAACTGAATTCCTATTAAAAATCCTTTAAATAATCGAAATATTTTAATGATACATGAAAAAACTTCCGGTCTCAACACGAGCATTACTGCTCACTCACTATGACCCGCATACACAACAGCTGATCCGAGTTCTATCTCATGTCTGTAACATTGCGTCGGCGCACTTTTTCACTATCCTAGACTTAAATTATTAAAAAAAATTTAAAAAAAAAAACATTAAAATAAAATTTTTTTTATGTGTCGATAAAATATTTAAGATTATTAAAACGGCTTAATACGAATTCAGTTGAGTGCAATTTTTTTTTTCGAACACCGTGTAGAATTATGCTTTCAGAACATTCTTTGGAACTAAATGGGAACAAATTGTTTATCGAAGCTATAATAAAAAAAAAAAAAAGGATTTTCTATTTAATCCTTTACTCTTATGTTAAGCATACTTTCGGTACACTCACAGCTCGTTAATCCACTAACAAAAACCTACATTAAATTAATTAAAAAGGAGAGGAGAGGGATAAGACGAGAGAGTGAGGTTTGTGATCTACTTACACAGCATATACATATCCTCGTCGTCATCATCATCGTCAAGATCAATATCCTCATCATCTTCATCGTCCTCGTCTTCATCGCTTTGAAAAGACGTCAATTCTTCCCCAAAATCCCTCTCGTTCATCATTAAAGTCATCACTTCGGACATGTTTTCCAACTTGAAACTAAAATAAAATTAAGAAACACAAAATTTAAAAAAAAAGAATTTAGATTTTAAATTAAATTATCTCTAATTAGAAGTTGACCTTTTCTTTTTTTATCAAATGAACTCTAGCACTTGGTTGAAACAAGATTTTTTTAAATTTTATCGTCGTATTTTTTAATCACATAATTTTATCGCGACGACAGCACTGTCATGGGCTGTGTGACCAGATAATCAGCCGGTAATTTATATGAAAATTTTCCATTCGCCGATAGAGGTCAGCCACACACCATTTTTTTTTTTTTTATAAAGCCTTCGGAGGCGTTGATTCAAAAATGTAGTTACAGTATTTATTTCATCATTTTGTAAATTTAAAATAACTTTTTCCTCGAAGACAATAATTATGAGTCAGACGTGACATCAGCTGCGCCAAACAATAATACGAGAATATAGCGTACGAAATTATTAAACGTCCAATTCGACGCGCAAATTGTCACGCATAATGTACCACATCACTCGTCCCACAGTATAATAAAATTACTCTACGACCGACCCGCTCTACAACGTGGTGCTCTACACCTGCGCGAAAGAATTTAATCTCATTCAATGGACACGCAACGCTATCGATTTTCCATCTATGCACACACAAAAAAAAAAATAAACGTACTTTTTGGTAAGAAACTGATGAAATATATAGAAACTATATTATATTTTATTAGTCTTAACTAATTCCTACATTAACTTGTTTATTGCGCGTATGCGTTTGTATTGGAATGTATAGTAATAGAGCTTACCTTTTGATAGTTTATGAATTAAAAAAACACTTTCTTCTGGTAAAAATAATGTATACAGTAAGACCGGTGAGATATAAAAACTGAGCGACTTTTAACGAAGAATTTCATATAAACGCGTTAGTATCTAAAAATAATCCTTGTATAAATTTCTGATGCAATAACGCGGAGCACTTGATACACACACACACAATCGATCTACATTCAGCAAGTAGCGTACGCGCGCGAATACTCGGAACAAGTGAAAACGAAAAGTAAGCGACGTCACGGAATGCACGTAGAAGAATGAGAAATTCGTCATTGAAATAGTGCGAGAACATTTCCTCCTATGACGTCATTTAAAACATCGCCATCTAGTGAGTAACTAACAAAATTATGTACTAGCTTTTTTTTTGCGGGTAAATTAACGTTGATTAAGTTTGCAAATTATTAAAAGTATAAAATTAATAACGCCAGAACCCGTAGATGAAATGAAAGTGTTTATTTTGTAGCCAAAATTCAACAAAGTGTGCAAAATTATATATTGATAACAAATCAATATTACAATAATAAAAGAAAAATTATTTATTTTATCCTTACACTTTCAGTTAACAATTTAATAAAATATTATGATTTATAAACAATTTCTATCACATTATAAATTAACATATATTTGTAAAAGTTGTAAACGTAATTATCTGTTTATCATAATAAACTCAAAAGATGACTAATCAAATGTGCTTAACTGCGCTTAAAATAAACGTTTCCCAATTGGCGTGGCTGAAACCGAACGTGGATTCGGAAATGCAGTAATTCTTTAGCTGCAAGTTTTTGAATAACACCGGATACTTCTCCGTAAATTTAAGCACGAAAGCCATAGCCATCAATATTTTAATGGTCAGTGCTCTTTCTGCGTTATTCGAAACGAGGAAAAATTGTTTAGCGCATTTGTTGATTTCCAATTCCAGAGTTTTGTCATCGATTTCAGTCGTCGGTAAATGAGCGCCGAGTTTAATAAACGTCTTTATAATATTCTCGAGAGTACAGCACATGCGTATTGTCATTGTTTTCAAAGCCAAACCTGGAAAACAAATTATTACATTTAGTTTATTAAGTTCTTCGTTTTTGTTTCACAAAAAAAAAAAAAACTTGTGAAGAAGTGTACCCAAAGACTTAATTCCAGAAGCTTCAAGAAATTCGGTAAAAATTTCTTTATTAAGTGAGGTATCGAAGGCTCCATCATTTTGTTGTTCCTTCCAAAAATCCAACTCTTTATTTAGATTTAAATGTTCATCTGTCAATTGTTCGAGGAGAAGAAATTGAAATTTCATAAAGTCAGCGTCGCTCGTACCCCAACCTTTCATAAAAATAATACATTTTTTGTAAATCGTAATTCAAAAATTTGAGAAATTACAATGTTTATACCTTTTTTCATAAACATGGTTGAGTCACTGTCACAATTGCTTAAATAATTTTTGATAGTTGTAAATATAGGAGTTGATCCTAAATGAGCGGAAGTCGGTGCAAGAACTATGTCAATTTCATTTTCATTAAGTGAATTCCCAATTTCAGCTAAAAAAATTTTTTTTAAAAAAAAAAATAATAATAAATTGACAATACAGTATTTTGAATAATCAAAAATAAATTACTGCATATCTAAAAACCTACACAACGTTATCATCGGCGGTTTCAGCCTCTTGACTTTTGGAACAGTTACAGCGTTGAAATCTTTTGTACATGTAATCAAACGGTTAGCATCGAGCCTATTTAGTGGAGTATGTGGTTTAAAACCAAATGAAAATGCAGGTGGAGCTGAAGAGGAACTACCAAACGCCATTGAATCACTTTGCTGAAATCCCCCAGATTGCGCGAAATAAGAGCGTCCAGAAGGAGTTGCCAAACTTGAACCACTTGGCCCGCCTGGAGTTCCAAAAGATTTTTTGCACGCGAAACCACGAGTAGGACTAGCTCCAAATAAAACATTCCGTTGCCTGACTTTACTACCTGTTGGCACTTCTATTAAAAGAGCATTAATTTATTTCAAGGAGAAAGGTTAATTGGAAATAAAATATTACGTGAAATGGCCGGTGACATTTTGCTGAGAGAATGATGACACGCTTCAACATAGTCAATAGCGCAATTCTCAAAATCCACAGAGAATCCCATATCGTCATCTTCATCGTCTATTAAAATGGCATTAACTTTATTACAAGTTCAAAGCTGTGTAAAAATTATTTATTTCACTTTGTAGCTCTTCAAGACTTTTATTTAGGATGGTATTTTCCGAATCAGCGCAATTCACAAAATCCATCTGAATGTCATCCTCTTCTTCATAATCTAGTAGATCTATTAATTAAAGGCTCATTAACTTCATTACACATTCAAAGCTGTGTAAATATAATTTATTTCACCTGGCTCGAGGTCCGAATTAGTATGGCCTTTAGCTAGAAAGTTTACTCCACCTGCTAAAATAGATTCCAAATTAGTCAAAGAAAAATAATTTATATTATGTCTCTATTCTGAGTTATAAATTTGAGACAAAAAAAAAAATAATAATTTTAAATAACTTAATTCTTTTAAATGCACATAACCATTATTTTTTCCATTATTGCCATTTTGCTAGCAATTGATCACCTCTTATTAAAAATAATTTAGTGCAATACTAAAATATGGTATTAACTGTTTAAAGTTTATAAAGTTGCATTAACAATGTATTAAGATATGTATGAAATAAAAGTCAATTCATACATTTCTTAAGAGTTTAAATTACGCAAAGTACGTACCTGCAATTAATGGTTGTGCACGTGACGCTTCTGGAGCTAATGGCAAGCGGGGGGAGCGGCGACGTAACTTAGGAGAACAGCTGGAAAATTGAGGAGAATAGCTAGGAGATGTAGGAGAATAGCTAGGAGATGTAGGAGAATAGCTAGGAGATGTAGGAGAATAGCTTGGAGATGTAGGAGAATAGCTTGGACCTAAAATTTGCAACAACAAAAAAAAAATTATACAATTATTGATTCATTAAAATTATATAATTATTATTAATAACAAATCTATTAATACTATCTGTAAATTTATAAATACAAAAGTCAAACTCTAGTAATTGTCACCTAACGTCATGGGAAGCGTTTCATCTCCATGTTTTATTATCAGTGGTAGTGGTGGTGGCGGTCTTCTTCCAATTTGGGGTTTAGAAGGCCCTCCAAGGCTTTTCTTTATTTCCAGTAATGAAAGACGTTGTAATCGCAGTTGCTGTTGCAGTTGTTGTCCTCCTCCATATTGGGGTTGGGAAGGCGCTCCACGTTCCAAATCCCAACTTTCCTCCTGAAAAACTGGTCGTTGCCCTCCTCTATGTTGGGGCAAAGAATTTGATAGTGGTACGCTGCTATGCATGTGTGAAAAACAAACTTCTTCAAAAAATCAAAAAAAAAAAAAAAAAAAATTACCTTTAAATTACAACAAAGAAATTAACAAATAAATACAAACTATTTAATAACGACTCTGTCGCGCTGGTTGGAATAAAATTACCTTTAATTGGTGAAGGAGATCTCGATCTTTCATTAGAACACTCAGTCGATGAACCAAGGAAGCTAAATAACGTTGGAATTTCAATCGAGTCCATCATACCGTCGTCTAAAAAACAAGATAAATTCATTATATAATTACCAAGTTCATTTAATAAGGGTCAAGTTGTTTCGACTTAGAAGACGATAGTCAAATAAAAGCTAACCAAGGCTTATTTTTTTCTTCTTTTTTTTCTTAAAAGCCAGTGGGAAGTCCAATTTATCAACTTCTTTATATTCTAATAATTTTTAAAATCCATGAAAAAAAATTTAAAACCTCAATATTGCTAATACTATACCACTTATTCGTGTGCCGAAGTTATTATTCCTTAAAGATAATTCAGCAGGATCAAAGTCAATGTAGGGCAGATTATCAATTTCTTCTTCCTTCAGTAAACTATTTACTAAATCGCCTGCATTTGTTTTATTAACTTCACCCTAAAGATAAATTTAAAAAAAAAGTGAAATGTTTCTTTTTCTTTTCGAAATACAGTATAATATTAAATTATTAAAATTTACTTTAGTTCGCTGTTCAATGGCGACAAAACTTGTCATTGGTGACAGCACACCATATGTACGACTTAATTTAATGATATCCAATTTTTTAGAAATCTTTAACAATTTATCATTCGAATCAATATCATCTTGAAATCCTTGGTTCCAATCGCGAATTATAGCTCTAGCTGTTAATCGATGAAGTACCTTAAAAAAAAAATAAATTACTTTGTTTTTGATAATATTGTTTTATTTCAAGAAAGTACTAACTTCTCCTGCGGTTTTAGACAAATCAGAAGTGGATACAACAGTTGATACTTCAATACCGTTTATACTCGCTCTCAAAGTTGCCTAAAAATTTTAACATAAATAAAAACTAAGACAAAATTAAATTAATAAAGTTTTTACTAGTGTGCATTGCGGAACAAATCCATAAACGACTAAACGATTGCCGTGAAAAATGGGTGGGAATTTCATAGGGGCTTGTACGAACGTTGTGTTATTTTCATCAAATTGTTGCCATTCCACTCTAACGTCAGTAATTACAGCTTGCGATGCTTTTTGAAATTGAGAACCCACCTAAAACATTTTTTTACATGTTTTTTTAACATTTTCATGAGGGTACAGTAACTCAAATTAACGTTACGTTTGAAATCCATTTTGATTTCGTTTGTAAATCAAATTCTTCGTAAGCTCCGGAGCTTTTATAAGCCAATTTTTTTAAAAAATGTTTATCACATGAAACTCTATTATTGTCAAAAAAATATTTTTAAGAAATATATATTTTTTTAATAGTTATGAAATTTAAACTAAATCTTACTTTTGTGATCCAACGCCAAATGTAAATATTCTTGTATTAAGTAGATTGGTAGCTGCTGCTTTAATCAGATTCTCAGCGCATAAAATATGCCCATCGGTAATTAAAAATACATTTTGAAAACGTTTTCCAGATGGAGCCATTAAAAATAATGACCGAATTGCCTGATAAACATCAGTGCATCCCATTCTAGAAGTAGCTTTCTAAACGAAATTAATAAATATTGAAAAATGTAAGATAATTAAATTTAATTGATTTATACTTCGATAAATTCTTTAGCTTCAGTCGCGTTTTCCATGTTGTTTGGTTGGCAAGATGAAAACAATTCTTCCCAAACTATAAAAAAAACAGCGTTAAAAAAAGGGAAATTGGGGAAAGTAACACCTAATAATAAATTTCACCAGTTCCAAATATGACAACATTGAAATTCCAATCCGACGGCATTTTATGCAAACATAATAATGCAATTATTTTAGCAACTTCAAAAACTTCTCCCGTCATTGAATTGGAAGCGTCCAGCATAATTATAACTGATTTTTCAGTTAAATCTTCTTCAACATCAAATGATGGATAAAACGTCAACATGCACGCCTAAAAATATTCAGAAATAATAAACTCTATTGCATACAATTTTTTTTTTTAAACAGTAGGCATAATACTTGTGAATCAGAATCTGGATGATTTTCGACCCACATTCTAGGAACGTGAATTTCTGCTAATTGAATTACAAGCTCAAATCCATTATCAAGACTTTCACCATTGACCAATTGAACCGTTGCCTTCGTGTCCGTTTTCTAAAATAAATAAATCATTACTTAAACGCTTTGCTTCAATTTAAAACACATTAAAATTATACTTTTATCTGAATATTATTTATGTGGGATGAAATTCTTTTGATGACAAACGGCATTTCGATTGCCATTTTTAACGATTGTTCATTTATTTCTCTTCCTCCAGTTATTCCTTTAGGCAAACGAAAAGCCATGTGTTCGCCTTCGGTAAATAATTCAGTCACATAAGTAATTTTAATGGTAACCGATGTTTTCGGAGGTAAATTTCCAATCGTAATTGAAAACGTTTCCTAAAAAAATGTCTAAGCTTTATTCAATTTGACCCCAAGGAAATAATTATAAAATATTACTGTTTTTTGCTCATCCATCAAATAACCACCATGTCCTTTACTAACAGCTTCCTTATACATCGCATGAGCTTTCTTTTTCTCTTGGATTTCGCCAATAACATGCTTTTCGCCAATAAAAGCTTCAAAACCACAAACAGCAGTTTCGTCGTTCAATGGAAACACAAATTTAAATTCTTTCAAGGTTGTCGAAAAATTATTGTAATACGTTTGAATAATTACAATCTAGAAAATTAAATACAGTATTAAAAAAAAATCTTTAAAATAAAAAAAAAACCATTCTTACATTAGCGGCTAAATCCAGTATGCGCCCTCTAACATGAACTTCTCTTAAAGGAATAGAACGTCCAAGATTATCAAGTAACCCCCATTTGACTGATCCCAAATTCTGTTCTTTTAAAGATAATATTTGTTCCAAAGAAACTGTTGGAATAACATCCGGCGCTTTCTCTTTAGACAACCAAAATTTATCAAAATTTACAGCTTCAGCCTTTACAAAAGCTGTTGATAATGTATCTTCTGGCATTTTAAACTCAATTAAATAAATCAATCTCTGTTGATTAACGTTGTAGACGACAAACTCGTTTTCCTGAAAACAAATACGGTAAATAAAAAATCGAATTTAATTTCTAAAAATAAAAAAAATTAAATTGTGACTAAACATTGTACATGGGTTTCGTTACTATTAAATAAATCTAAAATTAGATTTAAGTTTGAAAAATTGTAAGAAAGCCATTATTGTTTCTAGAACCTTAAATTGTGATCCAACCAGTCCATTCACACTGTCGTATCCTTCAGGTGGACAGGTTAAATTGGGCATCTTTGAGTTAGTTTCGTAACAGTTTCCCAATGCAACTTCTGCTATAAGCATTAATCGCGATTTGCGTGAATCGTTAATTGTTGAATAATTTAAACATTTCCTTTAAAAATAAAATCAATTAATTACTTTTTTGCAATATTTTTTTTTATCATTATGTTAAATTACTTTATAGAATCTGTAAAATAAATTCCATTTCCTAGTTCTCCCACTTTATTTTCTGGATCTGCTAATTCTGGAAGATCACTCGCAGGCAATAGTCCGCTAAAATAATTACCGGTATAAAACAAGTTTTAGTTTTCTAAATAAAAATAATCCCATAACATAATATAGTATATTTACCGTGATAATATTCCTATATAATTTTCATTTGAACTGCCATGAAATAAAATTTTTTTATTACTTAAAGAAAACGTAAAGTTTTCATCTTCAATCGGTCGACGAACAGCAAAAACGTTTATCAAATCAATTTTAGGTCCACTTTCAGTAATTGTGTTGGCTACTGAAGAATATTCCAGCGAATCCTTGTTCACGAAACTCAATCTGCAGTTGAGAGCTTTAAAAGCTCCTAAAATTCCGTCGGGATTGACTTCAGACACAACGACAACGTCCCTCAAAAGCTAAGCAAATACGTGATAATCGCTTTACGTTGTTTATTAAATTAATAACACTCACTTTCAAAAATTTGCGCTGCTTGTATACATTTTGAACGACGGTAAAATCAACTTGTTTTTGATTAGGAATTAAATTTGTGTATTTTTTAACTAAATCTTGAAACTCTTCACATTGTTTATCATCTTGTTTCCATATTTCAATAAGACATTTTTCTGCTTCGTCAATCTAAAAATAATCTCATATAAAATATATTGATTAATTAAAAATGAATCCAAAGCACATAAGCCTACATTGTTTATTGAATAGGCAGTTGCATCAAAAGTTGAAGTAATTCCAATGCATCCAAATGTTTCTTTCCACATATGACCAACCATATCTTTTACTTCAACATCAATATTATCGTTAGAAATATTTAAATTTTCAATCACCTATAACAAGTTAAAAGAAAAATCCAACGTTTATTTTCACATTTTAAATAATTATATTCTATAAAATAACCTTTTGAAGCTCGGTTGAGCCAACAAATGTCGGAATAGATTCGTCAATTAATTTGCAAATAGTCATTGAACGAGGTGGTGATTTCAGCGCTTTTAAAATTTTGGTATAACTTTCCAAAGCAACTTCGCTATCATTCGTTAAGCGACATGTTTTACTTGATTTATTTTGGTTTGGAATTAACTTGCCTTTCACCTAAAATTTCAAAAAAATATAATGTAATAACATGAATTTAATAATACAAATTCAGCAAATGTCCAAATATTTCAGGTTTTTTTCTATATACTTTTTACTAGAACGTACAACGCAAGGGCTTATTGCACCTGTACAAATCATCTCGAGGCTGACTAACTTTTTTAAAAAATAATTTTTTTCTGTTCTGTAATTATATTTTCCATTTCATTATGCCTTAATCAATAAATTAGGCAGCTTCTAGAAGCATTTTATTCAAATTTTACAAAACTGGAAGAAAGTTTTAGAATAAAATATAATTTTCAAAGTAGAAAATGATTGAATTCTAGTGAATTTTAACAAAACATATTTACACCAATTACTGGTAATTTAACATGTCTGAATATTATCAAAAATTGCCCTTACTGAGTCATTAAAAGAAACCTTACAATATATCTTTTTATGAAAAAAAAAAAAGATTACCCTGACAAAGTCGCTCTGGTCAGTACCAGAATAAACGAAGACGCAATATTTATGTCCATAATTGTCGTTATTAGAAGAATTTGCTCTGACGTGTATTTCAACCGATGCATAATATGCACAGGCAATATTAGTACGAGTTTTACGCTATAAAAAAACGCGAAAGAAAAGCGTAGTTAAACAAATCTGTCTATAATACAATTAACATTAAAATACTTTAAGAACAGTATATTTAGCCAAAACGTAAGGAAATTCGTAAAACGGTGGCATGGCGGGATCCAAGTATTCCCAAACTTTGAGATATTTTCCAGCAACGCTTGACTTTTTAACATCATCTTCGTCTTCAGTTGCAACTAAATTTATAAATAAATACAATAATTAAATAATACTACAATATTACGCTGAGTAAAAAATTAATCTCACTCGAAACTTTTCCATAGTTAAACGCGTCATTTATTGTTTTCTTCGCGGACGATTTTAAACTAATGGCAAACGGTGTTACCGAACTAATTCCATTTTCCTCGATGCATTTGTCAACAAAATCAGCTGACACCACCGGAATCTTATATTTCTGCGCGGTTTTTATGGTATAGCCGACGCTAGTAGAAGAAGAATTTCCCTCCAACAATATCAAGTAGTTACACTAAATTACATTAAACACATTACTTAGAATTCGTCAAGTTTAGTTATAAAAAAAAAATAAAATCAAATGTAACTCACTCGCTTAGTAACCAAGTACGACACAACACCTCCATTTGAAATGATACTTTTTCGAATATTTCTCTTCACTTCGAAAGTGGCACCTCCTTGAGCAACCGCAAAAATGTAGCCATCAAAAATGCCTTTATTTACATTTTCTGCTTTGATTTTCATGGTTATTAATTATAATTTTCTGCACACTGCGTGTCAAAAGCGTTTAGCACGGCCTTCAACATGCACGAAAACTATTTAGTAAAGCGTTTATCATAAAAAATGCTATATTTGTTGATAATAAATTATCTTTCCGAAGAAGACACTGTATTTCCAGGAAATAAACGCACTGACACCGAATCACATGTTTATAAAAGTTACCCAACGTTACGTGACGTCATGAGTATCTGACGTCACCAGCATAAACATCATCATGCTGTATGAGCTAAACGAAGCACCAAAGTACAGCAAAACAAATAACTACAGCCAACTGACTATTCGCCATTTTGTTTTCTAATAGTGAACTTCGCTTTTGCGCGCGTTTAAATTACTAAACAAAACGGCGACTTCGTTACCGCTAATTAAATCATTATAGCAGAGAATAGAACCGACTCGCCTATGCCGCTCGACATTTGCGGTCGTGCAGCAAAATACTTGCAAATTTCGGTCGCGCCGAATAAACAACAAAACAGTAATGTTAATAAAAGATATAATTTTTAAAATAAATTTAATTTACTTTTTTTCTCCAAAAATATATACCAGCGCTTTCGTCAACTGTTATTGCAATTTCCTTCTAAAGAATTGTGAGAGGGAAAAAAAATTAATATATTATAAATTTTTTAAAAAAAACTTATAAAATCAATAAATAATTATTTACTTCCATATCCCAAAATGCTCCTGTTAATGAGGTTTTACATGATTCAAATAAAACTGAATGAGCTGCAGGTTGTTCATTCATTTCAACTAAAAATGTATCTCTTCTATAAAAACCGAAATATTATTTTTATTATTAAATAAAAATAAAACATTAAACCAATTACTTTTCTGTCGTTAAAATTAAAGTCGGTGATTTCGTTTTTGAATTAACATTTAAACCTAACAATTGGGACGGTGTTTGCTTCATCTATCAAAAAATAATTATTTACCTACAATTAAATTTATGAATATGATATTATTTTACTTGTATATGTTTCGCAAAATCGTGGCGGTCGTACTCCTTCGTCAGCTCAACCTTAAAAAAAAAAAACACATTATTATTAATTCCAAGTTTAAAATTAATACGATTCAAAATATCACCGCACCTGTTCAACATCCCAAATTTGTAACGTTTCGTTGAGCGTAGTGCACGCAATCTTTTCCCCATCGTTAATCCATTTCAGCTTATCCTAAATCATCGTTTTACATTAAAAAAAAGAGCACAATTACGAAGCTAAAATTAGAAACGCACCACGGATGACTCTGTATTTAAAGTATTTAGTAAAGCATCGTCTTCCGTAGATTGATGAAGATCAAAGATATTAATTAAACCGTCTGTAGATCCAGTTATGACGGTATTAGGTTGTCGATGATGAAAAGAAACGCTGGTTACGTCGTCTGTATGCGAGTCCCAATATCCACCTAGTAATTTCGATTGCCTCAAATCCCTGCAATTCACATATCAAACGCAGTTTCTTAGTTTGAAAATATTTATTATATTAAAATGGGGGTGGTATTTATATTACCAAATAATAATAAACGCTTCCGTGATAACTTGTTCCGAGCCGGCACACATATAATTTTCGTCGCAATTGATATCAAAACTACATAAAGCTTTAACACGCGAATGGGAATCGTCTAAAATAAAAAAAGTTAAAACAATGAATTAAAATTAAATATTCGGATCAAGACAATCAAACCTTTAAATTCTTTAACAGCTCCATTCACTCGTAGATCCCATAACCTAATTAAAATATTGGTTTACAAATAATAATTTAATGAATACCACAATTTCTTACTGAATAGTTCCGTCCAAAGATGACGAGTAGAGAATGTCCTGTTGAATTCTACTAAAACAGAGATCAGTTATTGCTTTGGACTGACCTTCAGAAAGTTATTATTATTGTTGTTAAGTTTGTGATTAATATAGAAAGCAAACATTACCTTTTAGCGTTTGAATTTTGTTGAAGCTTTCGTCGTACAGTTGAATGGAATTATTCGTCAAAACAGCCGCGAATTTTTTAGACAAATTTGCAGCCGCCAAGAGAGTTGCGTTCACGGTTTCATCGTTTGAAACTTTGGATTTTAAAACATTTGTATACTTTACGGTTGTTTCGACTTCATCAATCGCTTCCATGATTATTACAATTTTAATTTGAACCGATAATTATTTTCAACACAGCTGCGAGCACGTGCTCCAAATTGTCCCACGATTGCGTTCGGGTTATAAACTTATGCAGCACACGTCAAAACCTCCAAAATCACTTTTTTTTTACCTCCACGAAGCGCTATATCACGTCACATGAAAATGCACACGATAAAAGAAGTCACCAAAAAATGTATACCGTTACTCTTTTATCGTGAGCCTCTTTGTTGTGACCTCTTATAATATTTTGAAGGTTAAAAATTAACGCTATCTATGGAGAAACTGTGGCTAAAGCGACATCTAGTGAGCATTCAAATGAGTAATTTTATTGCCGGATCACGTGTCATAACAAACGCGTGTATACGTGGCAACTCGTTTCAGGGGGCGGATTTCTTATTTATCGGGACGTCAGTTCGGACAAGAGTAAAATAATAAGCAAACGAATATTATATAAATAGATTGTATTTTTTAACCTGTAGCGCATATTAAAAAGCCTAATATCGTAGTATAAATTTAATAAATATTAAGGAGCATAATGCATAGCAAATAAATTTCAAATTCATACTCTTGCAGGAGTATTAAATTCCCCTTAACACAGAAGGCCGCAAAATTACACTTGAGGCCGCAAAATTAAAAAAAAAAGAAAAATTTCTTAATAAAATTGAACGAAAGAAAAGTATTTTAAATAAGAAACAAACAGAAATACAGTATTTAATGCAATGTGCAGCTTATACCGTTATACACGGCACATCTTTTCTAATAATAATTGCTCCACTTGCGCGGAACAGAATCCTCTTTCAAAAGAGGAATTCCCCATCTTTCGAAAGATTCTTCTAATAATTTCCATATTGTTTCAACAGCATTGTTATCAATTTCACATTGTTTTATTAAATAATGCGCTACTGCTGTCCCTAATTTTAATTCTAACCATTTCTCAGTAATTCGTGCTTCGATCTCTTAATTAAATCTTTGGCATCTTCATTTACTATACAGTACTGATATTATAATTATAACTATGTTCTAGCATACGTACAACCGGTAATGATTATCAAAGCTTCGAAACATTAAAATACACATGCGCAAAAGTACATATAATTATACAAAATACAATTTTTAAAATAAATAATTTTGGCACATAATATTATATTGATTTAATTCAATAAATAAAAATGATACGAAAATAATTAAAACGTCTGATTAAAATCACTAATAAACGGATACAAAAATATCGATAATTGCTTTAAAATACGAGGCATGTCCAAAAAGTAAGAAACGATTGGTCATTAAAATAAATAAATTCGTAAGAAAAAAATATATTTTTGGCCAGTTTTAGTTTACTGCATATTTACCTAATATTTTCACATAATTAAATCTCTTTTTAAACATTTTTAGCACCTAAACGATAGCTTTTTGAGTTCATCTCATTCTCTTGTTTCCACCTCTTTCATCCTCATTGGTTCGCTTCTGTTGCTGTCCCCCTTTCCTGTCCAAACCGGAAGTCATCTGACTAGCATTTCTCTTAATATCTCCGTTTTGATATCCTTGAGCGGCCTCAGCAATAGTCGCTACCTTCCCCATTACATTTATTCCCCACTTTTCAAACGATTCTGCTATCACTTTCCATATTGTTTCAACTGCCTTATTATCCGAGACACATTGTGTTATTAAATACTTCGCTGCGGCTTTTCCTAATTTGAATTCTAACCACTTCTCAGTAATCTTCGCTTCTCTTTTAATCAACTTATCAGCATTTTGATCTGGCACATGGTCCTGATACTGATTATACTGATAACTATATCGAATCAAATAGCCGAAACATTTATTAAGCTCCATAGCTTGTCTTATACTCCCTTTCTCGGACATAGGAATATCAGCAATAATTTGTTGGTAATCGTAACCCAATTGACTCTGCTCATCTACATAACGAGCTTCGGCTAAATCTAAAACCATATTATTATAAATAATAGCTGCAGGATTTCTTATCACTTCACACCCAAATAACAAATACCATAATGCTACAATATTGTTGCCCAGAAACATACCATCGGGCCCTTTCTTTATGTTAAGCCGATTTTTCAATAAGATAGAAAATTGAGTTTTTGTTTGACAGCTAAAAAAATCTAAATAGGTAGGCAATATATTCCTACCTAAATAAACCTGTTCGTTTCTATAATAATAACACGGCTTATTTTTTTCGTTGTAAAGTTGTCTTTGATTGTAAACATGGACAACTACTTCCTTTAGTTCTGTTTTAAAAATTCTCCAACTAGTGTCTTTACATTGTTCGTGATTCAATGTATGTCTTTTTTCTGAACGATTATGTAATCGAAGACGTGCTAAAAATTCCACGAGAAAATTATCTTGTGTAACTGCAGATAAATCAAATTTTACATTCTCTAATGTTTTTCTCGTGAAATTTTTTAAGGGAAATGGAAAGTGAAAATTGCTTGTAAAATTAGGTATAAGGTAAGGGTCCAACCCCATATTAAGTAACGGTTGCAAGTGATTTTTTTGATAATTTCTACAGTAACTCATTTTATCTTTTATGATTCCTGGTATTAAAACACGTTTTATTCCTTCGAAAACTGCGTTCATAACTTCCCTGTTATTTTTCTCTCCTTTCCAAGCATTTCCTGCAAACCGCCGGACTTTTTCGAACTGCGCCTCCATATTAACTCCGATTTCTTCATTTAAAAGGTGGACGGTTTTAGGGTCTTGCTGTAATTGTTCCTCTTTTAATTGGTAATATCTTTCTTGAACCGGTGGACTATATAAAATAGATTTTCCAACCGCGTGTCCGATGAACGAAAGTATATTACTAGAGTTGTAAGGATAACAATCCCGATCATAACCTTGTTTTAATTCTTCTATTTGATCTTTTATATCATATGGTTCCACTGAATCCTCTTCATCGGAGGAGTCGTCAATTGATGTACGAGTATAAAACTTGGTTTCCTTTGCTGAGCCATTAGCAGAACTCGATCCCGCCATTATAATGTTCGATCGACTTAAATTTTCATGCAATTCCTTTTTCTTTTAAATAAACACAGTTTTATTTATTTTTAATCATGTAACTTTTATTAAACTAATTATAGTGCATTGCAAATTAGTTAATGTAGTCTCTTTTAACTTACTCAAATATCCAACAGCATCTGCAGGTTGGGTCGATCCAACTCAGCCTGTGCTTATCAGTAAATCAAGTAGGAAAACTTAAACTCGTAAATAAAAATATTTTTCTTCACAATAAATTTTTATGAATATTAATTAGAGTATTGATTACCGAAAAGCTTGTTTGACTTGATCCGCAAATCGTCAACATGCATGTCATGGGATTCAAGAACGTGGTACGTGAATCATGAACCTATCGCGGTACTTGAAATACACGCCGACGTCACGTGAATTTATAGAACCGCGCCCAAATCACTATCACTTTTTTTTATAATCAAAAATGTCACCGGAAAGTTATCTAATAAATAGCCAAGGTAAGCTTACATTACAAGCGTGCAAGGAATTCCAGTTTATAATTATTAAAGTTGATAGTCTGCAACAACTTGATAAAGTGCGCACACTTTTGAGAAGATACAATTGTCAGTAACCAGCAAATTATTTGGTAAATTCCAGTAATAACATTAAATATTTTATTATAAATTTTCATGTGCAGTCTTGCAGATAAACTACTGTAATCGCAGAGCTATAAACATAGGCAAAACTAACCTCAAATCGAAAATAGAATAAATAATAAATCAAATTAAAGCTAGGTTATATCGTTTGAAAAAAAAATAATAAAATACATTGATATTAAATACGTATTGACGAGAAAAACGGTAAAAGAAAACAGAAAACGATAGTCATCTGTTCCCAGTGATAAACCAAAAAGATAACGAAAGTTAAAATATAACGAAGATGTTGTTTGTGATCGAAATACACTACTGTACGTGTAAAGTTTTAAAAACTCATAAAAAATTGCAAAAATCCTGAAAGATGAAAATACAATAAAATAATATTTTACGCAAATATACATAATTATTAAACAAAATAAAATCAATATATACGGTAGACAAGAATAAAATAAAAATTATAATTCCAATAAAATTTAACAACAACAATAATAAAAAAAAAAAACCTTCGACTAAAATAATCAATAATTGATATAAAAATATCGACAATATTTTTAACAAAAACATAAATTTTGTGGAAGTTGAACATGATTGTTACAGTGTAGCCTATATTAAGAATATAACGGCAATATGATTTTAAAATATTTTTTTTAAAAAACTCACTAAAAAAAATAATAAATAAGGGATTCTTCAAAAATATGCAAAATAAAATTTTGAAAATACATTTGGAAGCGTAAAAAAAAACTATGCAAAAAAAATTGTAACATTTGATTAAAATAAGGAAACGGATATATATTAATAAATTGTATTTTTAGAGTATAGCATAATATAAGTAGCATAATGCATAGCAAATAAATTTTAAATTCATGCTCTTGCAGGTTTACTAGATTTCCTTTATATTTCCCGCAGTCAAATTAAAAATTAAAGGGGGAAAAAATAGTAAATTTCTTAATAAAATTCAGAATAAAATAAAAAATAATAAACAAAGCAAAACTAATAAAAATGTAATGCAATGTGCAGATCACCCAACTATATTTAATTTTTCTAATAATTGCTGCATTTGCGAAACAGAATCCTCTTCCAAATGAGGAATGGACTTAGGGCTAATTCCCCACTTTTCAAATGATTCCGCAATTACATCCCATATTCTTTGAACCGCATTGTTATCACTTGTGCATTGAGTTATTAAATAACTTGCCCCTAGTTCCCCTAATTGATATTCTAACCACTTCTTAGTAATGTTTGCTTCTCTTTCAACCAATTCACCAGCATCAGTATCACTTGCATAATACTGATACGTATAATTATACGGCATGAAATAGCCGTAACATTTATTAAGCTCCATAGCTTGTTTAATTATCCCAAGTGCTGACATGGGCATATCAGCGATAATTTTTTCATAATCGTAACCTAATTGACTTTGCTCATCTACGTAAAGAACTTCGACTAAATCTAAAACCATATTATTATGTATAATAGCCGCCGGATTTCTTATTACTTCACAGCCAAATAACAAATACCATAACGCTAAAATATTTTCGCTCAAACACTTGCCATCGAGCCCTTTCTTTATGTTGAGTCGATTTTTCAATAAGGTAGAAAATTCGGTTTTATCTTGACGCCTAAATAATTCTGAATATGTAAGAGCCCATCCGTTTAAATAAACCTTTTCGTTTCTACACATGTATTTAACATAATATTCACCCTTATTTTCATTGCAAAGTACTACTTTTTCTAGTTTTGCTCCAAAAATTCTCCAACTAGCATTTTTACATTGAATTTCCTCGCCAGTCAATCTATATCTTTCCGCACGATTCAATCTATGTCTTTTTTCTGATCGATTATGTAATCGAAGATGTGCTAAAAATTCCACGGGGAAATGCTCCTGTGTAACTTTAGATAGATCGAAGTTTACGTTCTCTAAAGTTTCTCGATTGGCCGTGAAGGGACACGGCAAAAAAAAATTTCGGCTAAAATTAGGTATATCATTAGGGTTCAAACCTTTATCAAGTAACGGTTTTAAGTAATATTTTGGACCTTTATGATAATTTCTACAGTAACTCGCTCGTTCATTTTTAATTCGAGATGTCAAAACGCTTTTCATTCCTTCAAAAATGTTTTTCATTATTTCCTTGTTATTTTCCTCCTTTTTCCACTCACTTCCTGCATATCTCTTGACGTTATCTAACTCAGACTCAATATTTTTTTTTATTTCAGATTCTTTTAAAAAGTCGACAGTGCTTCCGTGTTTCAGTTTTTTTTCTTTTAATTCGTAATATCTTTCTTGAACCGGTGGACTATATAAAATATATATTCCAAGTGCGTGTCCAATGAAAGAAAGTATGTTACTGGATTTACAATTACAACTTTGTTTACATTTTTTCATTTGTTCTTTTATATCATACTGCTCCACTGAATCCTCTTCATCGGAGGAGTCGTCTATTAGTAGTCCGGTATAAACCTTTGTTTTCTTTGCCGCGTCATTAGCAGGACTTCCCTCGGCCATTATTATGACGTTAGATCAACATCAAATGCTGCGCAATCCCTGTGTTGAAATTTATAAAAAAACACAATTCTTAATTTTACTCATCTAACATTTTATTAAACCAAGAAAGTTCAAGAAGTATAAGAACTCCTTGAATCCTCTTAGATTAAATCATCAACCGGAAACTCTCACCTATGATAATATCCAACAAGTCCTTGATCTATCTATTAATCCATATCCGTAAAAGCACATATAAATCGATTTCATAAAATTAATTGAACTGATATTTTAATAAAGTAAAGTTAAACAAAGTTAATATATTTTTTTTAATTTATTTTGAGAGTGTGAGACTTTTGTCATCTACCGCACCCTTCCTGTGTAAACTATTGAGGCCCAAGAGCGCCAACGAGACTAACTTTTTTCGTTTTAGTTAGTTTCGATTTTGTTAGTTTTAGTTCAAAACT
>JAQGAZ010001066.1:0-37227 GCA_034692225.1 Polydesmus complanatus | reverse complement strand
CCAAACCCCACCCCTCCCCCCCCCCCCCCCCCTCTTCCACACACACCCCTTGCCTTCACCCACCCCCTTTGCCTTCACCCTTTCGTCTTGAAAGAAAGAGAGACGTTCGATTGACATAGTAATACCCACATAAAATCATACTTCAAACAACGCTACCTAGGGACACACCGGCTCAGATTCAATTTCTAGAAAAATAGAATACGGTAGAAGTAGAGGAGAAGAAAAACCGAAAATCCCTGAAAATGAATTACCACCCACACACACGTCCACCCACTCTTCAAATACAAACACTCAAATTCGGTACCATAAAAAACCCCTCCAATCGATGTGGAATCAATAACCGCTGACCATGCGCCGACACAGCTGAATCCTCGAAGCACTTGTCAATTGACAAACAAAAAAATAATTTCTCGCTTTTATTTTTTTTTTATTTTTTATTCTTCTTTTTTTTTTTTTTTTTTTTTGATTAAGTGAATTGGAAAACAATTTATCAAAGCAACAGACTTTTATCAAAAAAAAAAAGTGAAGGGTCGCACGCTTAAAATAATTACATTCAGTTAAGCGGCACAAATTCCTCTCAAGTTTATAAAACTTAATTATTAAAGACTTTACAATTATTATGGACCATGGTGACGTTAAAACGTTAATAAAATTATTAATGACGTTATTGTATCTTAAAATCAATACACTTTGCGATTTAACTTTTCTACCAGAAAATATTAAGCTAGCAAAGTAAATACAAGGTCTGGCACAGTACGGGAACGCTATCCACCAAAAGGACCCCTCTTCTACTCTTGACTAATCGTTATGGGATCATAGAAATAGACACTTGCGTATTTGGTCGATCACCATTTTTAAATGTTGTCTATGGTGAAACATTTTAATGTTATTTGAGCTTTTAAGGCAAAAAGACTTTTCAAAGGACCAAAAACTTTCCTACCCTTCAGATCTTAGTATTGGGGTTCTTTTTGGTGCTTTACTTAAAAATGGATACCGATACTGTTTTACTTTTATGCCGCATCATGTACAGTACTGTACAATATAATTATTTTTTCTTATGCATGTAATGCTTTTCGTTTTATTATCTTACCTATGAAATTATCTAAAACTTAATTTACATCCGTAAAACTTTCCTTTCAGAAAAAATGAAAAGAAAAATAAAAAACACCCTTTTAAGAAACTTTTTAAATCAAATCTGGTTTCTTCTAGTGACTTATGTCTATGAAGCAAGAATACGGTTCAAAACAGTTTCAACAATACAATTATAATGTGAATCATTATACTGTTTACCGGATTAAAAAATATAAATAAATAAAACTGCACATTCGTTGATATCATGAATAAATAAATAATGATTCCTACAGTAGGCAGTACAAGTAATACGAGTAACTCGACCTGCAGAAAAATGAGCTTAACATCGTAATTAAGTACTATGACATCAATTCTCGCCTCATTTTTAACGCTGCTAGCGACGCAAAGCCTCTATTAAACAGAATACAGTACAGTCTATGGAGAAAGAAGAATTAAATTTCATATCGGCACTTTTCGAACGTTCCTCAGTCATTTTTCGACGCGTGACAAAATTTATTAACAACATCTAATTTTTTTTTTTTTCTCCTTTTTTTTTTTTATTTCGTCTCCACCGTACTTCTCCCATCTTTTTTTTTTTTATTATTTACTTCCTCACCACCCACACCATTCCCCAACTTTGTTTGCACAGCGTCAATTCAATCCATCCACACTTGCCCACCCATTTCACCTACAACTACTTGCAGTACTCATACTTAACTCAATTATAACCCTCCCACCGTCATCTCTCGCCACCCTCGCACGCAACTTTTTATTTGTTTACACCTCAACTACCTTTACCTTGCATTAAGAGCCGTAATAATGAGCCTTTCTTCGCTACTCAACTCGATTAGCACTTAGTCCCGCCCCCTTCCTCTCTTTTTCACACTCGAATTAGACATAAAGTAAGGAAATGTCAATGTTGAACTTAACCCTTTGCTTCCGTCTGAGCGGAAGTGCGAACTGCTTCAAGCCTTCTACCGACCTTAATAAGAAAAAATGCGCATGCGTAAACAAAAGCATAACTTTCAAATAATGAGTTATGTTGTGAAGGAAAATGATATTTAGTAACAAAACTAATTTCATGAATGTTTTTTTTTTCTCCACTCTCACTCTCGCTTTGCTGCGTTGGTCGCGTGTCTTACTCAGAATTTATAGAAGTCTTTATTAAAGTCAGTACCGTTACAGTAAGTTGTTATAAGAAGTAAATTATTAATAATAAAATAATTTGGTTGTGTGACTCCAGTGCTAGTGTTTTCATCGTTGAGTCCAAGAATAATAAAGATGGAAGCTAGTAGGAGCTGAGATGGCTAACAAAACTTTACCTCTACATGTATTATACGCTACGGTAGCACCACACACGCATTAAAGAAATTAAATCTACTTGATTAAATTTACCAAATGTAATTTTTAACAGTTATATTTTGCTTCAAACGTTTTTTCCTACCATATCTTAATATACCTTAATACACAAAAAATAGTTTTCTGTATTTTCTTCATATTGATTATATTAAGCCGACTCATGCAATAATTCTCGATCAATCATCGCTTGACCCAGCCAGTTGCTGGGCATAAATCTTGGCGGTTTCCATAATTTTTTAACGAACCGCATTTCGTTCTGTTGATTTAACCATTTAAATCAACACATTGCCTTGCGGTGGCTTAATGCTAGGTGGCAGCTGTTACTCATATTTTTAATTGAGCGTGATTGAGCAAAAGGAGAGATCTCTTTCAACCTTTAATGAGTTTAGTTTAAACACTGGCGTACAGTTAATCTAACCAGCTGGTTTGAATTAGTTGTTATGGTTACCAGTCGGTTACATTCCGTTCGAAACTATCGTTCGCTATCGATCTTCGATAGCCCCGCCCGGAATAATTAAACGCGTTTATAAAAAAAAAATCAAACTTAATATTATATATTTTTTATGCCCCCTTTGATCGCGGTTACTTCACTGATGAGGATTTGATCAATGTTTCATGCAGTCGACAGATGGCTCATCTTTAATTAGTTATTTCAAAAATGGCTTATACTAAAGTAGTAATTAGTGATCGACGAAGAGGCGGGAGGATTAAGTCCTAGCACCTGAAAACTCCAATAAGTCGATTTTCCATTCAATTTCCATTGAAAACGGTCGTTCAGTTAATAATGGCACGATTCAATTTGAAGATAAATGAGGAAAAAAAATCTTCTCCATATTGGATACACCCAACTCAAATAAATGCTAACGCTAAAAAGTAGACGTGCCGCCTACTTTAATGACGTCATAAAGATTGCTAGCAGACGGCTTAAATGCCATTCAAATCTTCGGATAAATAGCAGAATTGAATAGCTATTCGCAATAACCTCTGCGCAAAACTGAACTTTAGGAAATAATTTCGAATTTCAACAACAACAACAAAAAAAAATTAGACAGTTCATTTTGAAAAACTCAAATTGCTTCGCTATACTGAAAATGTGCGGGTTATCAGGATGAAAACTTCAAAACTTGGTTATAACGTCATCGAAAGGACCGAGTATTTTATGACTTTAAATTCAGACAGCATTGAGAGCGATTGATGGATTTATAAATGCCGTCGGATTATTTCAATACTGCACTGTACTGTGCTGCTATAATACGTACGTACTGGACAATAACAGGCATCTATTTATACTAACCATTAACTATTCTACATCACATTTTATTTTTAGATGCATGCACAATATTTTCTGTGCTTATTCTGTAATACATTTAGAAAGAAATTTCACTGTTATAAAAACAATGCTCACGCTATAAATTAAGTTCACAATACTGTAAGGTCATTAAAATTCGTTGGCATTATATTTTGGTAGTCGCTAAAATTAGACATACTGTATTCGGTAGAATTTAATTTCGGTAAATGGGGAGTAAGTTTGAGTTTAATAATGCAAAAATAGTGTTCGAACTTTTTTGAAGCTATATCCGTGGTTAACGTCTTTTCTTGACGCAAAAATAGGGTTTTTGAAAAGATTAATACAGGGACTGCAAAGAAACTTTACAAAAATGATGTTGCACCCGAGATAACTTTATGTCTGAAAACGTTATCAAGTTCAGCTGTAATTATTCTTAGATTACTAAAATTTATTTTGCTAATACTGTACATGTACGATTTACCTGCAAAAAAAGTTTATTATTCATGGATTTAACCTATTTTTAAAAACAAATTTTATGATAAACACCCACACGTTACCCAACTTTTTTAAAAAAACATAAACACTCAAGGATTACATTTCGTTAAAGCTCACAAACCCAAAATTCAACCAAACAGTCTAAAATTGTTAATGTTTTTAAAAATTTTCAAATTAAAAATCAATGAAATTTTTAAAGCGCCATTAAAGAAAAGCAAAACCTTAGAAAACTAGCTGCGCACCACCTGGTGCGCAGCCACTCTTCTCTTTTTTGTTTATTTTTTTTTTAATTACAAAAGAGTGGTCTAACTTGATCTATATCGTAAGTTCGTAACCATGGTTAAACTAAAAACAAAAAAACAAACAAACTGAAATTGAAGAAATAAGACGATAAGAATTTCCCGAAAAGATATTAAGTTTTTTCGAGTCGTAAAGTTGAGGTGTGCCCGCCTGAAGATGAACATTTCGGAATGTGAAGCGTTTCGATTGATGTTTTGAGCGATGATAACAGCTGATTGCTATTAGCGGACAACGTAATTGAAAGTGTTAATGACGACGAAACACAAATAGCAATCTGCGCCTCTTCTTTCTACCCCTTCCCACCCTACTCTTTATCCATCTATCCAACCACGAGATACGTAAAATCGATAGAGAAAAATACACACAAATTTTAAGATGGAGTCAGAGGGGAAAAAAACTCAATGCTTTTTTTTTTTCGCTTTTATTTTTTTTTCTTTTTCTAAAGAAAATTGAAGCAATTAGCGACATTACCGATTTTTTTTTTCGCTTCGAAAATTTTCATCGGTGTAGTGATTAACTTCCGGTGTAGTGTTAACAACTTACACGCCTCATTTCCTTCATCTCGCTTTACGCTTCTCTCTACTCCATAAACAACGTCTCTCACCAATCTTAAAGAGTGGCGAATCGCAGCTGATTAACTCGTTTGAAGTGTACATCTCTATTTCCGGGTTTAATTGCAAAATAATTTTTAAAAAAAACTTCTCGAACGCAAAGAAATATATACGTTATACCTCCCGCAAATGCATATGTGTACTACTGTAATAATTTTCAACTTCGAAAGTAAATCCAAGAAATTCGGTAAAAATAAAAGCAGAATCACCAAAAATATTACTAATACGGTACAGTAAGACAAGGTCATTGGTCGTAAACTTGGTATGGTCCCGGGATGTACGTTTCAAATAAAATTATTACGTAAAGCAAAAAATAATTACGTTTCATTTTATTTAAAAAATAAAAAAAATGGCGTCAAATTCTATGAAAATTTGTTAATTTCAATCTATTTTAGTGATTACTATACCAGTGTGTTTACTAGTGCCTCTATCATGTCTGCCAAATGCAAATTCAAAAATTGCCTCTGATTTATAAATAAGTAAAAATTGATTTTGTTTTCCTGCCATATTTATATCGTAGCTCTTCTTTTCATTAAGGTTTGCAATCATTATCAAACTGCACGCGCTTCAATTTGTTCCTGATTTTTCTGTAGATTTCTTTTTAATGCTTCATTTAATTTTGTAGTTCTAATTGAGCAAACGAATTAGTTACGCCACATTACTTTCAAATTCAGATAATTATTCTGTTAGGCATTAACGTAGTAGAGATTTTGTCATTACCGGTACATAAAAAATAAAGAAAAATGGAATAAATCTTCCCACATGAAAAACTATAATGATTCTTAGAGAGGGGAGGAGGAATGGTGCTTATTAGCAGCGCCCTTTCAAAAGTCCTGTACCGGTACCTTTTTTAAAAGATAGAATTCGGAAAGTAATTTTGTGACGACGAAAATTCAAACCAGTTTACTAAACCGCTCAAAATAGTAACTCAATACACATTTCCCCTAAAATTATAGAAATTTACTACAGATAGATTACATCTTACGCGTTTACCACATTCTAATAACAAAAATCGAATTATAAATTTCACAGAAAATGCGGATGAGTTGACATAAGCAGTATTTTGACTTAAATTTGTCGCTCGCCACGCTAATTAATACTACTGTAGTGTAATAATAAATACCGAAATACCAGTATGATATTTTGTATGTACGAGCATTTGCAAAACTAAATGACATCTTCAACGAAATAATTTAGTAGTTTTCTTGCCAAAAAAATAAATTTGTAAAATTTCCATACATTACTAATTTCTTATTTATTAATTGAAGCGTCATATAAAATCCATTGAACCGTAATGAATAAAAATGCGCATAATACCGGTATACACACGTCAAAATCTTAGCGTAATATTTTTTTTGCCGTTGCTACTTTACCTCTGTTCGTATTAAACCTCCCCACTCAACCCACGCACACAAAAAAAAAATTAACTGTGCATTTTCATAAATTCATAATGTACAATAAAACCTCAATTATCCGAATTTCTACGGTATATAAAAATCAATACTCGGTAATCAAACCTTTTTTAAAAAATCCATTTTTCCTCTTAAAATGCGGTTACATATTTATACATTAAATTATTTATTAACTTTAGAAAATTCAGTCTAATTGTCTAATAATTTTTCTAGTATTAGTGTCACATAGTGTGTAATATTCGTATTATCCGCGTATTCAGTTATCCGAGTTAGGCTCGATTCACATTTAACTTAATTGGATAATCGAAGTTTTGTTGCATGCGAAAGATGTAAGCTTGTTATTAGTTTTCATTAGACGCTTCACCTGTAACAGAAAACAAAACCCCTCAAAAAAATGGGTCTACTGAGAATCCATTAGACAAGCAGACACAAGAAGGAAAAAAAAATATTAAAAGCTCCGACAATCAATCTAAAATGATAACGAGTGACGCCATCTTACCGCAAACCATCAGTGGCGCTTGAATCTCGTTACGTGATAAAGAAAAACGAATAATTTCTCGGCTCAAAATAGATTTGGCTAAAAAAGAGCAACTTTTTTTTTATCCGCAACCGCTTGCAACGCTTCCCTACCGGTCTCCAAATTGCCGTGACGCCTCCAAAATCGACAATATAGTCACGTAAGTTACGGAAGCCAAGGAAGAATAAGACGATAATAGAGATAAATTTTCTTATCGTTTAATATAACGAACGAGATTCTCTGTTAAAATCTTTACGAAGCTCCTCTGCCCCCGTTCACGTCGCACACCACACGTATCGCTCATATTATAGGATTTGACTTCCAAGTCCCTGACGAATTTTATCATTCGTGTTGTGTCTTAATCTAAAAGACATGGGTTAATTTAGCTCGCCCATTCATTTTCATTTACCTCAATTATATGACTAAAAAAAAAATTTAACAGAAAGAAATTTTTTAATTAAAAAAATTTCCAATATTTGAATATAAAATGTCATTCCTAGTAAATATTTATCAAAATAAATTTCATCTACCGAAATGCATAAACTTAACAAAACTGTCATAAAGCATAATAGAAAAAAAATGTCTCATAATGACTTCTTACGAATATACAGTACTGTATATTCGCAATGAAATTTATCGAAGCCGGAAATTCTGCTGAAGCTGAGAAATGATTAATTTTTGTCCCTTAAAAATGATTTTCAAATTTAAAAAACTAGGCGAGACGTGGACTGAAAGTGGAATTTTGTGTTTTTCCTACACAAAACAATGCTACAGTGCCACAAAATTTTTTTTCTTTTTTTATTGCCGCTGTAACCGGTACCGAAAATCAAATGCACAAACATAATTATTATGCTATGATGGAAATTCAGTGCCTTTCAAATGAGGCTGATGTGTACCAAAATAATTATTTCAATAATTACGCATTCAAACGCCTAAATTTCTAAGCTAAAAAAAAAACTGATATTTTGTACATTTTAACTTGTATTGTTAGTTATTTATTACTGTATTTTTAAAAAAAATTAAAAAAGAAGCAAATTTGTTCAACATGCAAATCTGTCTATGCTGGAAAATTTGTCTTTTCCCTTAGTACATACAGTAGTTTGTTGTTTCAAACTTAAAAATTAGCTTTAATAAGGCTTTTCGATCTGAAATACCCTGCAAAGGCCTTGTAATCGATCCCGGCGACATACCGGACTGCTTAAAAACTGATTTATGAGATCTACCGGATTTATAGAAAAATAGTGCATAATAATTATTGTAACATAGAAAATCATTCATTCAAAAACAATATTTTCGCTCGGTTTTTTATCAGTAACCATCTTTCTTCCCTAACTGTCTTTAAGAATAAGCATAAAAATAAATGTTGACGATTATTCTTTTACGTTTCAATTAAAGCCATAACCGTTACAGTATTTCTGCAATTTTTTAAACCATAAACTTAACATTAACCATAACAATACGAACATTTCTAGCTTTTGCCTATCGCTGTATAAAGTAAAACGAATGACGTCATATTCGTGGAAAGAGGTTACAATGTTGTGACAAGCAGTGAGTAGCAACTCTACCTGAAAAACCATTTTGTATATTCCATCGCGAAATAGAGCGCCACCTGTACGTAAAAGGTTGTTTGGTGGGATATCGCATGACAGGGACATTATTCTTTCGTTTCGCCTGACAAAATCAAGTTTCTGTTTACACGTCAATTCACCTATTGACAACGGTAGCAGCAGATGCAGTTGCACACATCGAACCGCCACCTACCGAGAAATAAGTAGCAAAACTGTATTTGACACTTGTATTAAGACGACACAATGGAACGAAGTACTCGTCTCCGATACTTACAATTATTTCTGGAAAGAAATAAGGGCACTCTAAATCTTGATTAAGGTCATCCTTAAACTTCTCATCATTTGATCGAATTTAGTCATTTTACCCCATGTACAAATGCCGTATGTATTTTGCAATACATGTACAGTACAAGAAATAAGCTTTAAAAACATTCTTTGGAAATTCACATTATTTGTTTTAAAGATCCTATCTAAATTTTGCAACGTAAAGTAAAAGACTTTACCAATAAATTAAAAAACGCTCGAGAAAAAGAGTTAGCAAGCACATAATTATTAAGATCAAATAGAAAAATTATGTTAAACAGTTTATTATTAAGCGGTAACTTTGATCATCTTCTTAAAAATAATTTATTGAAAAACTTTGCCAACATTTTCCATTGAGATTGAAAAGCACAATGGCGTTAAATCAAGGAGCGGCTTTACATACGGCATTGTTTACTTGCGGCAAAATGACACCCAAGCTTTCTTCTGGACAGGCATTAATTTTATAAAAGAAAAATTTGCAGAAAAGTCATTAATTGCGCATTAGTCTAGACGTGCAACTTCGGGTTTAACAAATGTAACAGCTTGATTTAAGAGACTCTAGCATTAATGCTGTAATTAATTGTTTGAGAAAACTCTTTTGCGTTTGTTATATAATTATGTAGTATTCAAATCGACACTAGTATTATCTGTTTAAATAAATTATACACCGTACTCTATTTTATTATATTATAATCAACTCAATTTCGGAGAAACAGTAATTGAATAAGGTTATGCGAGACGCTGTTCTGAGTTGTAGAAACGCTCTTAAAAACAACCATCAATATTTATTTTACATTTCCATTGTGTTTTATGTGGTTTACTTTTTTTTTTTCCTGTTTATTTCATATACAGCATACCAATTATTTTAATTAGCTTGCTTGTTTATATTGTTATTTTTTTATCGATTATTCTGTAATTTCATAATGCACAACGTTATTAAGTCTTAATGTAAAATTTGTACGTTTTCATAAGACAAGACAAAAAATATACACTATAAAATAAATCGCTTTGTAACAAGATAAATTCAGTAATTATAAATTCAAAAAAACGTAAGCAGTCTTTTTCCAAAACTTATATTCGTAGTTTCATAATAATTCCGTCTGCGTATGATGCTTCAGACGTACTGTACATAAGTATGCTTGTTTATATTAGTTAAATAATTGGTTTGAATATATCTTGCAAATGTCCCAGCACTTAATAAAATTCACTGTTTTTCAAATTACATTGAAATTATCACTAAAACTATAGTAATGCCTAGCTTAGTCCGGCTTCAATCAGGCCGGATTTGCCACGTGAAAGACGTTACTCTGATTGAAAATCTACATTAAGGTCACTCTGTGGTAATTAGATTTTAAAACCCATTTAAAATACTGCAATATTAATAATATATAGAAAAAGAAAATGTGAAAAATAAGCTTATGCATTTTTTTAAAAAAAACATTTCTAATAAAAACGCTTTATTAGCGTTTTATTTATTGAAAAAGAGAGAGAAAAAACCCCTTATGTATTTAGTTCATCGACCGGTCTGGTTTCAAACAGTCAGAGATATTTGCAGAACCTATTACCCGGACAAAGCGTAGTATTACTGTACTCGGACACCACATTCATTGGGCCACACTTTTCTTCAAAAATAATTAGTTGTTTTTAATAATCCTTGCGTTAATTTTTTTAAAAAAAAATTAAATTATTAATACTGTATTTCAATAATTTGATTTAAAAGACGGCTTTTGCATCATAGTTTTCATAATAAAAAATCGTTCTTAAACTTATAAAAAACAATGGCTAAAGTTGACTTTATTTTGCTTACTTGCCTTTTTTCTATTAAGTATCAAAATTTAATTTTTCAAAAATAATAAAATAAAAAATAGTCTAAGTAATGTTGATAAGGCCGGAAGTTTAAAATGCGGAACGTCGTAAATCAGGTTGGAAAAGCTTTTTTTTTTTTTTTTTTTTTTAAATTGCATCGCAAAATACGTGTTTTTTTACGCAAAGAAATTTTTTTTAGTTTTCGAATTACTTTTTTTCCGAAAAGGTTAGAGTTGAAAGTGGATGTGACGTTTTGTTGGCATCAAATACGTCAACCGAACATAACTCGAAAAAGAATGCAAAAGGCGGAATAATCGTCACCAAAACTCATTCTTTACTCAATTAAATCAGTTCAAAAAATTGTCGCGTGATTTTTAATAAATATAATTAATCCCTTGAACGACGTTAATCTTAATTTGAAATTCCGGTCTCAACGAAACCCCTTCAAATAAGCACTAGCAAAGCCTCCTTTTAGAACCAGATCAACACTTAAACGAGTTTCTAAAAAATGCCCTATAAATTCCCCTTTAATCTCAGGTTTTATTTTGGTCGCAACAAATATAGATTAGTCGTACGATTTAAAACCATCTGAAACTAGCGTAAATGAGGATTAAATCAAACGTGATTACAGGGCGGGAAGCAAATAAAAGGGAACTATCTTAATCTTCGATCTGCGCATTAAAGGAGATAAAACGAGGAAAGCACAATAGCAAAGAAAACGTCGGAGTTTCATAAAAGTAAGTGATAAAAAAGTCGCGGAGTAAACATTTAGTCGAGTCCATTACGAATTCGCACGCGTTTTGAATAACAAGAGATGCCACGTGCCCAAAACACGGCGCTGTCAAAGCGTAAAAAAAAATTAATTCATTAATTGCCGATATTATTATAAAACCGCCAAAATCTATTAAGCTTGTGCAGTATTATAGAGAACACCAAAATAAGACTCACTCGCAGTTTAACTTTGGATACAATCGTTAACTATCCTACAAAAAAAAATTAATTAATAAAGCTAATTATAATTTTACTAAAATAATTACAGTATACAGTATTACCTAACAACAACAAAAAATAATTAACAAAATATTATACAGTACAGTAATTAGTAAATTACCAGTACAACTTTCATTCAAAAACATTGGTGCTAAATTTTCTTCTAAAATTAAAAAACACTATCTTACTTAGTACTGCTGAAATTTAAAGACTTTGTAGATACCGGTAAAGTACTTGAATAATTAAAAATCACGGCATATATTATTATTATATACCGGTACCAAAACAAATTTTTTTATAAAAAAAAAACCTCCTAATTACTTTCTTAGCTAAAAACTCAAGCCTTCATTAAATAAGAGCGCTCAAAATCTTCTAAATCTACAAGCTTATACATTGTATTTAATTTTGCTCTTGAAAACGCTATTCCACAAAAAAAATATTTTATGTTGTGTCATTTTCCTGCGATGAAAATCTTTATAAAAAGCCTCTATTCTAAATCGTGTGTATCTTACTCTCAGATAAATAGAGAGATCTAGTAACATTTCCAAAACATCTCATTCCATTTTTTTTATTTTCAATTATTTTTTTTCTTTCGACCAATTGACTTTCATTCACCTACGGAAATGACTACTCCCCCTCCCTCCTTCCACCTTCCTATAGAGTTGTAAGACGACTTCTTCGTCTCTTTAATGGATACGTAAAAGCCCTAACCAGTAGAGATAATTGATTTATGTTGTACACATTGTCCATGAAAGCACATGTAGTATACTGTAGTTTATGTATGTAATACTACTCACTCTCTACCTACTTTAACTACCACTCAACGACATAAACGTCGCATCATAAGCATAACAATGTACTTTTAAAAACAAAATTTTCTTTTATAATTTATCATCTTCCAGTACCTACAGGCCCTACAGGGTTTACAATTACAGTAACTACATGATTTTATATTTTTTTAAAGAAATATTACCGGTATCGAATAATTTTTTTTTTGTACTTCAAACAGTAAACTTCGTTAGTAAAATAGTTTAGAAACAAACAGTAATATTAGCATATACAGTACGAGTATAATGCACAGTATATACTAGGTATATTTTTAAATGTTCATTTCAAATGTTTGTTGTCGTTTCTATACATAGGCCTACTGTACGCCCTTAGAACCTAACCATCTCTAGCCATATCTCGTTAAACAACACGGCACAAATATTTAGCCCGTAACACTTCGGCGTGAAGAATGTCTTGCTTATCGTCTGCTCCGTGACGTCAATCGCCCGCAAAATAACACGGTTTCATAAAAAAAATATTCAGCGCCTATGTTTTGACTATCGTGGCCGGGGAATTCATTTCATAACGCGGTCTATTCGCGCCAACTTCAACGAATACAAAAATCTCATTCTCGTTTAATCCCCACCCGCCTGTCGAAATACCCCTAGCGTAAGAACGAAAAAAAAAAGAAAAGAAAATACCGTACTGTACCGAGAAAATGAAATGTAAACAAGACAGAGTGTGAATAACAAAATCCAATTTTTTAAATTATTTCTTTTGGCATTACTGTATTATTATTAGTATTAGAATAAATGCAAATGAGATGATGTCGGGGGCATTATTATTTTTTTTTTGTACCGTACATCTGCTTATAAAAAATGCATTTTAATTTCCCGCAGAGGCTTTAACTGTTGTCAAGTCGCCTCCCAATCCCTAAATCGATAAATAAATAGGGAGATAAGCTCATCAAACATTAAAATTTCGATAACATTTATTTATATAGAACTCATCAATACACTACACTAGAAAATCCAATTCCCTAGCTCCTACGATTGCACAGTAACATAACCAAGAGGAAAACTGCTGTGTATATTTATTCCCAACTGCGTGTTTAATAGCAAAAAACTATTCGATATAACACTTTCAAACATCGATTTACGTTTAGAGATGCTGTCTGTACAATCATGTACTTGCTTTTATTAAGCCTAAAAGGGTACGCAATACCACTAGAAGCCCTTTGAAAAACCTTGAACTGTTTTTAAAGTAACATTGTAAATGGTCCAATTTAATATTTTATTATACGAATTAAATATGTCAAAAACACGCAACGAGTTTTAAAAAGTTTTGTTGCGAGTTGCATAGATATTATCTTTAAATTGCATTCTGCAGGCCTATTTTGTAGAGATATAAGCCATCTTTTGAGAGAGAAAAAAACTAAGATAGTAAACAAATAAACTTTTTCCATATATTCCAAACAAGTGAGTGGTACATAATTTTAAATTAAATATCGTGCGGTTTCTTAGTAGGCCTACTCTAAAATATCTGCACATTTTCTAACAAAGTAGATATGGTTAAGGAGTGTTCGAGATAATTATGCTCAGTTTCAGTTTGTTATAAAAAATAATCAAAGAAGTGTAAAGATCCTAAATCGACGCTTGTTAAATCCTCCAATGAAATTTAAGGAGGAATACAAAGGATTACAAAACCGAGATTTTTAGAATCAGATCTGAACAGTATCAGAGTCTCAGTTTATTTTAATCAGCAAAAGCTACAAGTGTAGAGTTTCCAAAACTTATTTTAATGAAGCCCAACCGCAATACAAATTTTAGCTGTCATTGCCAACGTCTTCAAATTAATTCAACCATTTTACCCCTATTTACGTAGCCAATTTTTCTTTAACTTTTAACTATTCGCGTCATCCGTAAGCGGAACAGGTTGGACATAATACAAAAACGTCTGCTTTGTTTATATCTACATTAAACATTCCCTATCTTCAGTTGCCAATATTGTTTACGAATAGACTAGTGGAAACATGGTTTCCAACTTGCCCGGAAGATGTAAAAAAAAGTCTTTGTTGACCTGCCCAATGTAGCTTTGGCTTAAAAAGAAGCTAAGTGATGGAAGATGAAGGTGTGATGGAAATCAACTGGTATATCCAGTCCACCCTTACTTCCGCCTCTTGCCTGCTCGCCTCTCTCTCTCCCCCTCTCCCCTTAACCCATCGTTATACATAAATCCGAACGAAATCACGCGATAACCGCCATATTGGCCATTTCAGAAGAATAGAAGCGAGCACGTGATAGGGCAATGAAAAAGCCGTCTAACCACGAGTCAATGATTTTTACGAGCCCTCTTTTTTTTCCCACCGCTAGGCGTCGCTGTATTTTTTCTCGTCCTTTCAATTCCATCATCATAAATGTGACGTCACGCAGGGTATAAAAATAACATTATTTTAATTAGAAATTAATGAAAAGCGCTTGGATAACATAACACGCGTTAAAAAAAAATATGAAAAAAATTCGGTATCGTCGCCGTTAGTTCCCTCTGGCAATCTCAGCGTGATCAAGATCATTCGAACGTGAAAAAGCAACAGAAAGAAAAAAAAAATAATAAATTATTTTTTTCATGTTTCCCAACCTTTGAGACGCAAAAATAAGCGTTTGATAGATAAATGCTCAAAATAACTTCGAAAAATTTTTTACCTAGTTTATTAAATTCATTTGTGTAGCCATTAACATAAAAAAAAATGTAATACGGTACTGTATTACCAAAAATGGAATTCTTTTTAAAAACAATTGATGGGCTCGCAGCAATTAATTCACTTCTCAAGGTTAAGGCTTTTCTTTAAAGACTCTTCTTTCAACTGGTGCTCAAATTTATGTTATTTAACAAATGTAGTGCTACTTCTTTTTAGCAAATTCATTTGCATGTTAATGCGCGGAAATTAAGTGGTAAAAACAAATTTAGCTTAAATTTAAATTCAGCTATTAAAACATTTTTTTTTTTAATTCGTCAAAATTAGCAAAAAAAATGGATTTGTTTGCTTTTTGCTGTAAAAAAAGTTTTTTTAGACTTTTTTTTTAAATACCGGGTAATAACTATTTTATTTTTTAACTTTTTCAGAAATTTCGTATTAATAACGATAATTGGTGGAGAATGTGAAAGTCATCAAAAACAATATTATTGTAGAAAAGATCGTGTCAGCCATCCACCGATGGGCCAAGACAATAACATGGAAAAACAGGTAAGCAGAATCGGATTTAAATACTGTAGTAGGAGGCTGAAGAGGGTGGAAAATAAGCAAGATGGCGGAGTCAATCGTTCGCTCGACTGCATATTTTTCCAGCCTCATAAACGTAGCGTATGACGTATCTACTCCTCCCGTACAAAACCCATTACAATTGCAAATTTCTAATCAAAACAACGCTCTGATAGAATTTAAATAACTCGACAAAGCGCGCATGCGTGAGTTCGACAGAATTGGAAAAGCGGAGAGAAAAGGAAAAAAAAACCGTTTGGTTGTGGGTGTTAGCGAGAAATAGAGAAAGCGAGTGAGAGAACAAAGTGTTTTTATTCGGAAATTAATATTCTCTCGGCAAGTGTTCGACGGTAAAGAAAACGAAATAGGGGAGGCGGGAGGAAAAAGTGACAATTACATGACGCAATCAAATAACCTCAATTGTTCACCGGCAAAGTAACGCGAGGCGGAGGAAAAGCCGGTGTACGGTACCATTAGGAAAACATAAAAATTTTAATTAAATTCAAGTTGCTATACATAAGAGAAAATTCTATTCAATGAATTTTTAATACCATTCGACTGAAAAATCTTGCACAAATTAAAGAAGTAAGTTTATTCGCTCGTGATTGTCAACTTCATTATGCACGAAAATTAATCGTTTAGAAACTTTTTTTTTAATAACCTAAGATCAAATAAAAGTAGGCTACACTCAATTCTCATTTTCTGCCTTTTTAAAGTAAAAAAAAAAAAATCTTATATTTGAAAGAAAATTTAATTTTTTTTAAATAGTATTTCCTGTCGTAATGCTATTTCTTCATTGTTAAAGGTTCCTTCTAACGAAAGTAAATAATAGTCAGAATTTCCGTTCGATAACAAGTTTTCTAATTGAACGATAGAAATCAAAAGGATATGCCGTAAAAGCAGGATGGGGAAAAAAATATATTTTAAATGGAAACTCGTAGAAAAGTTCTCATAACACTACACGGTGTCCCCCCCAAAAAAAAAACAAAAGCTACTGAATAATTTGTTTAATAACCCAAGGTATTATATTTCAATGACACATGAAAAAACGTCACCTTAACGACTCTTAACATTTAATTGTTATATTCTGTGTTCAACGCTTCGCCATCAACACACGCAATTCCCTATGCGCTGCATCAATAACAATTACAGCTTGATCAAGTTCGTCCCATACTTGCATGCGTCCCTGTGTCGTCAAGTTTTCACTGGCACAGCTCACAATTATTATACTAATCAATTATACTATTGATTAAAATAGTTTGTCTCAATTTGCTATTTACTTCGCTTGTATAGCTCGTCCCTTTTTTGCTACTTCTTGCTTTTTTTTTCGGTACACCGTGTATGTTTTTCTAATGTTAAAAGTGTCAGCTCATTCGTAATAAATAAAATTAACGCGCATGCGTAAAACATTTTCAATAACCCTCGCATAAAAAAAATCAACCAGTCAACCGTACATGTATTATTTTGATTCCGTCTAAAGAAAATTTAATCGCCAACCACTTGCGTCGCAAACTCTAACCAACGATTTTCATTATAAATCGCAATTACAGTATATAATTATGCTATTTAATTTTTTTTTATCAAACTATCGATAATAATACAGTAGTAGGCTATTATTGTTAGTAATTAAAACAAAATCGTGTGTTTAGGTCCCGGCAGGTGGCGCTGACAAGATGGATCTGGAAAACCTCTACAAACGCTATTGCACTCGACTCAAATATTTTCTACTCCTGTCTCTACTGTGTCTCATTCTATTCTTCACTTTGGGATTACTCCTCCTGCTCCTCAGTTACGGCTACGTAAGTCCATCACCCACTCCACTCCCCCCACATCCTTTCATCAGTTCCCACCCACCCACCGTCTCTATTAATCTTTGCTTCTACCTTGATAGAAATTCGAGACTAATCGATGGTTGTTGCTGAGCGTGATAGTGGTCATTGTCTTGACCACCGCCATCTTCATCATTCTCTACACTTTTGAGTTTCTCTTTAACCGATATTCGACCGCCATCTCGCTCTTCATCTGGCTTTTTGCCCTCTCCCTCATCTATTCCTGGACGTTTTCCCACTACGCCCCTTTCGCCCCCATCAACAGCGCCCCACTCATCTTTTTTCTCATTTTCACTACTTATACCACCGTGTCCCTGGTCGAATGGCTGACTTTTGTCTTAGGGGCGGTAGCTACTCTTTCTCAACTGCTCATCAGCGGCGTTGGAATGGCCGTTGTCGAGCCGCAAGACAAAATGACATATCAAGTAAGTTTAAGACTTAAGTGTGCGTGTGTGTAGAGGGGGAGGGTGGGAAAGAAAAAAAACAATCTTAAGAAAAAGACATTCGATTGTAATTAATTGCATAGGAAAAAAAAGTTTCTTAAATAACAAGCTTTCGTAGAATCTAATTTATTTTTTCCTCACCAAAAAAATACTCTATTTATTTTAAGATTACCTGAACACGTATTTGTTTTCCTAAAACAGATTTTTTTTATACATTATTTTTGCTTCTAATGGTTTTGCTTTGATATTTTATACGATTAGACCTGGTTAAATGGAGAGCCTGACTTCTAATATTTTGTTTCCACCCAGTAATTGAATTTGAGTTGTACTGTATTTGTTTGTCAAAATTTCAACTTTAAACGAGTAATTTTAAGTATGGTGAAGTTAAAGTATCCATGCATAAATTAAATTAGGTTTGGTTAAATTAAGTGTTACGCTAACCGACCATTACCAAATTTAAATACTGTATAACGGAAAAAAATAAACAGGCCTATTATACAGGTAAATATTAAACGAACGAGGCAACAAGCTGTTGCGATCGAAGAAGCTAGACAGTAACGCGGATTCATAATAATAATTATAGTCTCTTAAGAGAACGCATTCCAAAGAAAGGAAATAATGGCTTGCTCTAGCTTACAAGAACCAATATTTTTTTTTTTGTAATGAATCTACGTAATTTATTTTGTGTTTCCACCTTTTTCCCAATCTCCATCAGCGCGATTTCGGCTTCCACAAGATTTTCACGAAACAAAATTTCTCTCGCAAATAACAAGGACGAGCGTGTATTATTGAATTCTGCAGATACTATTCAAAAGAAATTTTCTTAAGAAACATTTTTTTTTCCTTTCACAAAGGTCATTCCGATAATTCGATACTTCAGCCTGTAATCAAAATATAATACTGTAATATTCTTAGTTAGCCGCTTCGGGCTTCTTCCTCCTATGTGCCAACGTCATCGGCTTCTACCACCGTCGGATGACAGAAAGCGCCCAAAGACGGCGCTTCGAAGACACTCACAGCTGCATCGAGTCCCGCGTTCAGTTGGAATACGAGAAAGAGCAACAGGTAGACATTCCACCAACACATTAACCCCCCCCCCCCCCCTTCCCGCATAAAATTAATCACGTGACCCATTTGTTACAGGAACAATTGTTGCTTAGTGTAATTCCAGCTTACATCGCGGCGGAAGTGAAGAGGAGTATCATGCTGAAGATGGCCGACGCGTGTCACGAGACTAAGCCGGCCAAACAGCAGTTCCACGAACTCTACGTCCAAAGACACAACAACGTCAGGTAAACACATTAATTTCAATTTATTGTTATTATTATTGTTGGCTCCGCCCCCTTCGACTCCCTCCCTCTCCCTTCCCGTTGAGAACCCATCGGACTATGCGCTCGACAATGAATAACGATCGCTAATCAATGAAACGCTAACAATAAATAAACTCCCATCAAGAATACCCCGGATATTCAATACAAAGAAAATGAAATAAAGACATCGTTAGAGGGCTCCTCCGTGCGCTCTATAATCATTAATGGTCCCCCCACCCCTAAAACAACTTTTTCCCAACCCTAATCAAGACAAGCGCAATAAAATGCTAAAACTTATTACATACGAGGTAAGCCAGAAAACGGTACACGAGATTTCGAGAATTTATACAAGTAATGGAATCAATAAAATTGATAACCAGTTTTGTCCATAAAAGTAAGCTGAGTAAAGTACTTTAAAAAAAAAATGTATGTCAAGATGTCAATGTGAACAAGATCCTAAACACTAAAATATAACTTTGAAAAAGTTTATTCAAGTGCCGATAAATATAATAGTACCCGGTACCGTATTAAAAATGTGCATGCATTTTAAACGATGCTTCTAATATTAATTTTTCATTTACTCAGACTTCAAAACTTGTTAAAATATGTACACAATTAATGGGCAGCATAAACAAAATACAACTTTTATTTGAATTAAATATTCATAATTTTTGAAGGTTAACCCTATAAGATGCTAAGTCAGGACGGTAAATAAAGTCCCGTAAAACGTAAATTTTAACGATACCGCATGTCTAACGCGCGATCCTTTTACTATGTGTAAACAAGAGGCAACTTTGACTATTTTCATTTAAAAAATATACGATATACCGTATGTAATTTTTCTTTAAAATTTTTTTTTTATATAGTAATAGCGTCAAATGTTAGTCAAAATGTTAAAATTAAGAATATTAAATTCTCTTACAGACCCCGAATGCAGTTACCTATACAATTATTATTTTGCATTTAGATTAGAAATTTTTTTAAACAGAGCCATTGTTTGCGTACCGCGGGTAATTTTGCGTTGTCAAAATCATCCGCAAAATGGTTTGTGTTTGGCATTGAAATAAATGATTATTATTACCGCCATAATTATTATTTTTTTTTGAGAAAACAAAATAGCATTATCTTAAGTTTCTCTTTGTATTATAGCGTTGGCATATTAAATATGAAAATTTTACACAGTTTAAAACGCACGTTCTTTATCATTTTTGATGACAAGTAAAAATTAATTTGTATGTAAATTTTTTTGCTGCTCACAATTTTAACCTCGCACACCAAGTTTAAAACAACTGTTGATTTCCAAAAAAATTATTTGTTTTGGTATAATGCGGTAATTTTATAAATGTAGCCATAGCCTCAGGCGATAGAGGACGAAAAGTTTATCCCGGGGAATGATGTGAGAAAGTCTTGATGGTTTACTATGACATTTATTTTAAAGAATTTCTATTGTTTATACTGGCTCTAAAAAAAATAAAAGAGTAGAGATAAGATTTAAACCATAATCCGCCCTAAAATATTTCTGTTTTTGTTTGCAATTAAAGACGTTTCAAATGGGCTTACTTCCATTATTGTTCTGATAACTGGCTTACCATGAGCAGTAAAAACAAAAGCCAACATGTATGATGTTGCGTTAGAAATATTTTCCTCATAAAAAAATAAATTCTGAAAATAGTTACAAGCGCGTATGTAGCCTACATTACCAGTAATAAAATTATTGATGAATGTGGCAGAACGAAACTAGAATTCCCATTTTTTAAAAAATTTCATTATTTAAGTACAACTGAAAATAATAGAAGTAGTCGGTCTCGTTTCAAATTTAAGATTGCGCTTCTTGAACACGTAGCATTCCCCGCACCGCCCATTTTCAATCATTTTAAAAGCAAAAGTTGTTAAATAAAATAAAGCACTGTAACAGGAGGAAAGAAAAAAAAAACGCTTTTAAGTGAATCAAGCCTGATCCTCTTAAGATCCGTACAAACGGCTTATGAACCTCACTGGACGTGCACTCTATATAACCAAAACCTCAAATTCAAACTCTCTAACTTACACGAGCAACCTGAAAGTGAACACCTGCTGGTGTACGCTGCTAAATAAAACTTTCGCCATTTTGCGCCAAAGACTATAAACAAAAACCATCATTAAAAAGTTTAAATACTTTCTATTTAATTCATTACCCGGTATTTAATTACGTCAGCCTATTTCTCTAGTGCTGTTAATAAACTCTTTGAAATTTCAATATCCAGTTTACGATCCTTAAAACTAATAAATTTTCTAAAATTCACCAAATATTCACTGTATCCGCACTGCTACAGTATAATAACATTCTATTGCTGCTCAAACTAAACAACTTACAAGTTTTAGAAAGGGACCAATTTCGTTACAGTATTAACAATTTTGGTAGCAATCTCTGATTATTGCGACAGGTTTAGGAAATCATAAATTTGTCTCGAGCTACGTATACTGTACTTTCTTTTATAAATCCTACCTCCAAGACATTACGATAGCAGTTGCGACTCAGGAATCACAACGCATGTTAATTGAAACTGCTCGGCTCATTAAATCACAGCGATTTTCGTGTCTTAGCGTAAACACAATAAACGGGATACATGTACCATCAGACTATAAGTTCAGCGATGACAGCTTCATAGAGAGCGCATTAATGTCGTGGTAACTGCAATAGGTCGAATGTCAAAAAATTGGTTTAATGGACCATCATGACCGATCTAGTAAACTACCGATACATAACTGCAGTAGGTTCTATCTCACGGAACCAATGAGATCTCGACCATCCCCTTCTTGAAAATATGGTGTTCCTAATAGAAAATTTAACTTACGGCGTCAAAAAGAGTACCCAACGTTGAGAAACAAATAGTTGCATTTCATGCATAAAACACAACTTGTCTTAAAAATGATATTAAATTTGTGAAAGAATAAGGCCAGGATGTTTTAAGACATTCCTTAAAAATGTGATAAGCTTACTGTAAATTTCACATCTGACCTATTGCGGTTACCACGACTATCCTACGTCCATCACAGTCACTTGCAAACGCAGCATACGTATTTAGCCCTGAAAAGTAGTTATATGGGCGACTCCTTTACTAACTATAGCACTTCTGATTAGACCAGCACCTAAAGGTATGGTTACAATTCTGTAGCTTCTCTGGATTTCCCGCCGTTCCCAACAAATCTGCCTTAGGTAGTTCAGACCATGTATGATACGCAGGCGGCAGTAACGCAACCACAACATTAAAAATCACAATAAACATAATTATAGAAAAAAGAACTGTAATTAAATTATGCTTTAAATGATAAAATCAAAGTGTAATTAATTGAATAACTTACGTACTTCACGATTCCTGACTGTACGAAGAACGAAGATTTTGAGCTAAAAGGTGCTTTCAATGTCTACTGTACACGTACCGACTCTCGCGATATATTACGCCGCACAATCAAACAATATTTTATTAACTACTATACTAACTGTGTAACTAATAGCGTACGAACGAATAATTAACTTCCGATAATTAAAATTAATTCAAAGAAAACTTTTTACGCACCGTAAATGTTTATATAATCAGTAGGCTACATTGCAGTTGTAGTTTATCACAAAAAGCACGCGCCATGTTGTCTTCTCGAAAGTACACGTAGCGCGTACTACTGTAGCTTCACCGACTCTCGCGATATATTACGCCGCACAATCAAACAATATCTTATTAACTACTATACTAACTGTTTAACTATTAGCGTACGAACAAATAATTAACGTCCGATAATTAAAACTAATTCAAAGAAAACTTTTTACGCACCATAAATGTTTATAATAGGCTGCAATGCCAGGCGCCATGTTATCTTCTCGAATGTTCTCGAAGCGCGTACTAGCTTCACCTACTACCGGTAGGTGGTGCCATGAAGGACGCTACGCGTGACACGTCAAAATACCTAAATCTACGATACCTCAAAACGGCCACGAGATATATGACGTATTGGATGTTTTGAGGTATCGTAGATTTTGTAGTTATTTTGACGCAGTTATTTTTGTTTTAGGAATTATGACATGGAGCCTCGCTACTACCGGTAACAAGAAGTGCGCTTCTATTATAGCGTTCACCACTGAAGGGATCCCTTCTAACTTCTTATTTAAGCGCGTTATTTAAAAAAAATTAATTTTACTTGCTAAATGTTTAAGGATTAGGAATTATGCTTCAACACAGTAATTAGCTTGGAGCTCTTTTGAGTTAGACCAGATATGTCGTGAATCTGTTCTCTCGGCGATATCTATGCCTTTCAGTTTATAGTAGACTGCTAAGAAGCACAAAACAATTACCGGTACCGGTAATAAGGAATTTGTAGTTAAGTTTTTTAAACTTTTTTCCCTACCGGTAGTAAAATTGAAATTTTTTTTAAAAAAAAATTATGTTGGCGGTGTTTGTAATTTTCATCAAAAAAATTCTTATGGCGTCATTACAGCGTTAGAAATAATAATGTTTTTTTTTTTTTTAAACCGTTCATAATACACAAAACAATTTTAATTCTCAAGTCATATGGAGTGGAATTAAGAATAAGAAAGAACCAGCAGGTTGCTTATTATCACAAACTTTTTAAAATCCATCCCTGTCGCCCCCAAATGACGTAGCGTTCTTTCAGTAAAAAATAAATTACGGTATTTTATTATTGAAGATTTTTTTTTTTTTTTTTAAATATTATTAAATAAAACAAAATTCCCTAAAATATAAGCAAAATACGGTACATAAAGAAAATCAAACGTTGCAAATAGAGTATTAATGCTTTTAGACTGCGTTTTCTCATGCGAAAGTCCACCAATGTAAATTTCTGGCTTTAAAAAAAAATTGCACACGATCTCTTTAACTTCACCGCGACATTTTTAATTACATTGCGAGTAAATTATAGTCGGATGAATTACAAAAAAAATCGAATGGTAAATGCTAGGTAACAAACACTATCATACTCTATTAGATTCTTAATTAAAGAAGGATTAATACTGTGCTAACAAAGTAGGTTGCAGAAAACGTCCTATTATCTCTATACCCTCATTCCAGTTAATTACTAAGTACATGTACCCCTTCTTCTAATCTCCTTAAACAAAAATTTCCAATTTCCTAATTATATATTATTGTTACCATTGAATCGCATTAGAAAATAGCAAATAACTACTAGGTTAATAAGACGACTTTTAAATGGTGCATGCTTTCCGTTAAATATTCCCTGGCGTCGATAGGGATTAGCATTGAGGCATCTTGCATCAGTACGCCGCATAACGAGCGCCAAAATTATTGAGAAAAGTTAAGTTAAAACTTTGATTCTTTTATGAAAACATTTATAAATTTTCTTAATTTTAATTCCTTTTTTATTTACGGTATCTTTCCTTCAAATCTTTGAGCTGGTTGTTTGGTTTACAACTGAAATTTTAAACATACAGTAGAATAAATTCGCAGAACTGTGCATCAATATCTATTCAATTTTGATAGTTCCACGCCTATAATAATATGACTGATCTCATTTTGATTTTATGGCGGAAGCGCGTCAACAAAACTTGGGACTACAATTTTAAATTTTAATCAATGAAATGCTAAATTCAGTTCCAAATAAATTAAAATTAAATCAAAAAGTTTAAATTTAAGACTTTTTTGCATTTAATGGTGCGGAAGTTCGAATCAATTATACGTGTATCCTTGAAATGATGAGAAAACTTTCTTATTTTTTAAAAACAGTTTAGTTAATATTCCTAATAAATAATTTAGTACATATTTCTAAAAGAATTACAGTAGTTTATTTTCCTAAAAAAAATTAATTGATTTTCCCAATAAAATTACAGTAGTTTATTTTCCTAAAAAAATTAGTTTATTTTTCTTTTAAAAAAATCAGTTTATTTTTCTAAAAAATGACTTTTTTCTAAAAAAAAAAAAAAAAATTGCTCGCACAGTGTAATTCATTTTTCTAAAAAATAGTTTATTTTCCTTTAAAAAAAATAGTTAACGGTACTTTTCCTTTTAAAAAAATAGAAACCTACTTTTTCTAAAGAAATCAATTCATTTTCCGAAAAAAATCGTTGCTTTTCACAAATAATTGTTTAATTTTTCTAAAATGTTTCTCAAACTCGGCGTTTATTTTTTTCCCCTGTACGAGAGTTGCCTATAATATTTTGCAAAGAACTAATTTTGTCAGAACATTTTGTAAAGTAGAAAATAGGAGAGAGCGTCAAAAATATTCTTGCTTCGAGGATTTTTATTTTAAAAGGGCCCTAAAACATTTTTCTCTAAAGCTCCAAAAAAAAAAAGCTTAATTCGACATTGGTTACGTAGCTTACATTTAAAATTAACCGATTCAGCTCACCCTGTACACCTCGAGGCAACAACAACAAAAAAAAAAAATCGAACAAAAAATCCGTTCGATATTATTTTCCACAGTTTAATCCAATCGATCGAAAGGTTAAACTCCTTCCCCGCCTACTAACCGTTTGGACGATGGCCCTTGTGACGTCATCACCCCACCTTCGCTCGCACAAAAATTTAATCAAAGTTAACTCGAGCTGAAAAGGCAAAAAAAAAAAGTCCAAAATAAAAAAAAAAAAAATTATAAATAAAACTTTTATCTTTTCTTAACCCATTTTTAACCCCGTTGCCCCTCCTACTTTTCTTATTTCCTCCATCTTCAACTCCCTCGCTCCACTTCACTACCCGCAAAAACATCAAAATTTAATTTTCCTGTTATCTACCCTCCATTTAATGTTCGTGACGAAATCCCCGTTCGAGGGACATCATCGATTCGGGTGTCGCGCCTCCGTCCAATCAGTTCATCAGGCGAGATTAATAGAATTTAGAATGGAAACATAAGAAATCGGTGGAGTGAAAAAGTTTCTTAATCAAAACTTTTCATCTCTCGTTTAATCTGCGCCTTTCGCCTTCACTCGACGGGGGGTCAACGCGCAAAGCTCCGCCGAACGGCGAATCGGTCAAATGCAATTTACAATTTTCTATCTCACTAAATCCGGCAAATTTAATGCACGCGCTAAATTTGATGAGATAAAACCATTGTCAGATGCAAAGCAATCAATAAGTGCGTCAGAGTTGAGCGCGCCTACTCGCTCTGTACAACAAAACTCAGTATCTACAGTAATTCCAGGTCTAATTCAGTCCTAACGAAATGTAAACAGCAATCTTCAAAACGAATTTTTTTCTAATTTTTTTTTTTTAAAAAAACTTAGGTTACCGTACAATAAGTTACACAAATATGAAAAAAAAAAATTCGCGTTAAATTTGGAAAGTCAATATTGTTCTTCGTCTGAAATTTAATGATTTCCGGTAGACAATTAGTTACGGTACTTAAACGGTTCATAACAACAAGCGCAAATTTGCATTTTTATAATTTTCTTTTGCTATTAAAACTGCCAGGTGATAAAAATAAAAAGAAAAAATTAAATTCTCGTTCATTAATGTTTTTTTATTATTATTATTATTATTACCGGTATTATTTTTCACGTAGGCCTACAGTACGTCGCATTTTTGCAAGTGCATAATAATTAACTTTAAAATTTTAAATGTTTTGATTTAAATTTGACATTTGTATACTATTTAGTTTTAAATTATTTTCAAGATTCATTTTTAATGATGATGCTAGATCTAAATGTCCCTAGAAGAAGTAGCCGCTGATTAAAACGTCTTTGATTAAAATCGATCGAATTAGATCGAAATCTCATCTCAAAACAATGATTTAATCTGCCCTAATAAGAACTTCCTCACCGCGAATTTACTGAAGCCTCTTTTGACTGAAATTCCCTGCACATCACTTGGTTTTAGCAAAAACGTTCCCGCTGAAAACTTGTGATGTGGCGACACTTATAACTACAGTATTTGCACAAAAAAAAAAAAAAAAAAAAAAACTTATGCATTTATTTTAATAATGTATAATTTTTACTTGAGTATAATCGTTCCTTTTCCAATTACAAATTTTATTTGTAATTCTATAAGCACAAAAGTTAATAAACAATTTAATTTTTATATTTATAAAAGATACTGTACTGGTAAATAGTAGCCTAATAATGTTGTGCAATGTTTTAGACTTTTTAAGGTGTAGCGATAGAATCATCTATCATAATAAACCATTTCTCGTTTTATAACTCAAATGGAACGACATTTTTGTTTAATGATGTACTGTATTAATTTTTTACTTTCCATTCCTCTTTAAAATCAGAGTTACCGGTAGTCATAATTTAACCGCGCGTTGATCACATTCATTATTTTACGTACGGTAGTAAATTCGCAGTTCTGGACCTTTTAGTACTTAAATGAGCACTCAAACCCATTAACCAATTTCTCGCTTTTCACCTATCCATTAGGTGTTATAAATAATCGATTTTCACACTTTTGTTTTATTTATTATTTTGTAGTATACTGTACGCGGACATCGTCAACTTCACTCCATTGTCCGAGCAGCTGAGCGCTTCTGACCTTGTGCGGACCCTCAACGACCTCTTCGGCCGATTCGACCAAATAGCACACGTCAGTATATCTCTCTATTTTTTTTTTTTTTTTTTTCATTTTATTTTATTTTTTTTTTTTTGATTTATTTGCTTTCACATGTGTAATGTATTTCCAAATACCCGAATTGGTAATAGTGGTTTGAAAAACGTCCCCACGCACTTATTTGGACAGCTATTTGCATTTATATACCGAAATGTGTAGTGCTCATCGTAGTGATAAATCTGCTAATGCCAAATCCCCCCACTTCAAACATATAAAATTTATAACAACATTCGGAGAAGTTGACGATTTCCACGTCGTAAATTACGTTCTCGTCAATGATTTTCAAGCGCAGAGTATTACAAGTAGAGGACGCTATTTTTTACAAGTTCAAATTGAAAGGAGGGGAGAGTAATGTTCGGTGATTTGTTGTCAGAATTTTGTAGAAACCATTGGTAAATAGAGTCACGTTTAGCCTTCTAAATTTAAATTTTCAAATTTATAAAAATTCCTAAGACGAAAATATAAAAAAATTAGTTTAGAAATTATTCAGTGACGAAGCCATTGGCCCTAGTTACTCCAACTGAAATGATAAACTTAATTATGCAGATTCTCTATACAGAACAGTATTTTAGTTACGAGAGTTAATTTAAAAAAAAAAAACCCGAAATATTGTAAGATTTATTTACAGTAGCTCCCTTAAAAACACTTGTGGTAAAGTTCTTTAAAATTTACAGCATATTATAGCATTCACAAACCATTCTAAAAATGCTCTGTTGGTTGGAAAACACTTTAAAACCGCTTATCCATTATTTTTATTTATCTTGATTTTCCCATGAGATTTTCCAAATTTAAATTTCTTTTGAAATTTATCCTGCTCTTCCATAAATTCTACCGTTTTCGCGTTTCTGGTTTATGACCTATGTTCTGCAAAACACCCAATTCTCCCACCAAAAAGGCTCGTACAAGTTCTACAGTATTTATAATTTGCGCATTTTGTTCATTTAAATAATGTACAGTATTGCCTTCATTATTTACAAAATTTGCAAAATGAGCTAAAAAAAAAAAATCAAGTCACCTTTCCCCTTTAAAATGTTTCTCATTAAGTCTCTCAAACTACAGAAATTAAACAACACACTTGGTATTTAACCCGCCCAACCATGTGTTAAATGTACCGTACGTAAATAATAAATGTAAGTAAACACGAGAATGAAAGCAAACGTTGTCTGTACAGTATTATGATTATTTAATGCGGCTGCACACAATTTGCGCAAAGTTTTAATATTTTGCCAAAACTTTTGCATACTTGTTTTTGCTTTGCATACAAATTTTCGCCCTTTACAACAAAATCAAATCAAAAATATCGTAAACTTTTAATTTATTTTTCTTACTTTTTTTTTTTTTTTTTTTATTTAATTTAATTTCGCAGTTTTGTCGCTCTACCTCAAACTATTGAGATTTTCAAGACATGAATTTTGCGTGGCATTCATTTATTGTTGAAGTATTAATTCCTCCTCCCCAATAATCATCTACCCACTCTTCCATTTTAGCATACAAAGAGCATTCCTCTTTTTTTTTTTTTTTTTTTTACTTTTGAAAGAAATAAAATAAAATAAAAAAAGACATTTCTTTTTTTGAAATCTGCTTCAGAGTAGTAAAACAGTACCGCTATTACTTATTACTGCAGTTTTCATCTACCAACGAATTTCCATTAGCATACACCCCACAGTCACTAACTCAACCACAAATCCTCATGCCTCGTAGAAAATGTCTAACCCAGCGTAGAAATAAAAATTGAAATAAGAGTGAAACCTTCACAAGTCGAAGCCTTCTATATAACGGGATAATTTTTGAATTAGAGAGAAACTGGAAGACGTTTTGTAACTTTGCATTATCTCCCATAGGGCCATAGAGAAAACCAAACGCTGCTAAATTAATGAGGGTTCTATTAAATTAATTAAAAATTTAATATTTTAATTTGCATATTAAAAACTTAATATGACAGCTTTCGTCTCAAACCATTTTTAGATTTTTTTTTTTTAATATTAAATCAGGTTTGTTTACTAAAACGTAGAGCAGAAAGTGATAAACAAAAACAAATATTTGTGCCCCGTAAACATTATCGTGCCTCAAATTTATTTGCTTAAAGCCGTAAAATGCAAATAATAAAACTTCCCCTCAAAAAAAATAAAAAATAATGCATTCTTATTTCATTTTGTCACACTGCGGTGTAACGATTTATGATTGAATGTCATAGTCGTTGCAATAATTTATTCCCATCACAAAAAGAAGAAAGAAATAGAAAAGTGGGAGGAGGGGGGGGGGGGAAGGGGAAAGCTGAAAGGAAAAAAGTTATCCAGACAATAAATTCAGTTCGCGTTATTTTCCGGCTTCTGAAGGGGGGGTTTTTTTTCTCCATAATAATAGTCAAAACCTCAGAAAAATCAATTTCAATCTTAAATTATCTTGCCAAATTTCTCTTCGCCATCAAAACATTTTTAAAAGCCCATTTTTCTTCGCTCCCCGCGACCTGTTCGGCGCTAATTATGGCGCGCCGTAACGGTAGAGGTAGCTGCGAGATTGAAACGTTTTGAAGAGCTGCGATAAGGATGCGAAAAAGGGCGCTGGTGCATGAAAAGTGAAGGAAGCAGCACCGGTTGAGATTGCGAAACGAATGTGAAGGAGGATTAAGAAGGTGGATTAGTAGGATCAGAATGGAAGTCGATCCAATTTTCCCTCCCTCTCTTCACTTTCACCCACACCCACTCACGCGCGCGCGTCATGCAAGCGCGGAACCCAACAATTTCCTTCGATTATATTAAAAACACTTTTTTTTTCTTCTTCTTCTCTCTCCAAGAAGAAGCAAATCCCTTACACTTTTACGACATTTTTCTTATTTGCTATAGGAAAATCAATGTATGAGGATTAAAATCTTGGGCGACTGTTACTATTGTGTTTCCGGTTTGCCTGTCTCCAGGCCGAATCACGCCTACAATTGCGTTCAGATGGGTTTAGAGATGATCGAAGCCATAAGGTAATAAATAATATCGCTATCATTTGATATATTCGAGTGTCGCTTCAAACTTTTTTTTAAAAAAAGTTTTCGCGATTTCTGCTTAATCAGTGAAAAAATTTGTGTGAAAAATTGAAGTTTTGTTGTTTTTTTTATGTCCCTAATGAAGAAAATTGTATTTGATTACAGACCTACGTTGCATATTTAAATTAAGAAATCGCTTAACCTAAATATAATTTTTTTTTTGTCTTTAAGCAAACTTTCAGTTTTATGCTAATAAAAATAACCAAATTGCCCTACTTTTATTACAATTATATAGTACTGGTAGAACATGCATGTGCTACATAACAATAATCAATAAGCTTAGTTTAATGCTTTTTTTTCTCACCAAACTTGCGCGTTTCGTATTACGCGATTTTGTATTTACGGATATCACATTTTTGTGTGGAACTTATAATCCGCGCACATTAAGGGGTATACTGTACTACCTTGTAGTACCCTATGCACTCGCGTTTACTATTCATACCGCCGCTTATAAAAAAAAAAGTTAGCGATTTATCGATAGCCTATAACGTAAATCAATATTCATTGTACGATCCAATATGGAGTTTGAACACCTTATCGATATCCTATATCCATCACTCATCCATAGACTCTCAAATAGAGCCGAATAGAATAGAATAAAATAGAAAATAAAGTTACAACAAAATAAAGAATTACTCCGAACACGACAAAGCTTTCAAACTTTTAAAATTCTCGCGACACGTGACGTGACGTGGCAAGGAATCGAAAAACGATTCAATAGCTTTTACAAAGCTTTCAAAAAACTATTTTATACAGTCTTTTATTTATTTTCTAAAGACTCTTTCCTTCTATACCGTGCCTAAAACCGAATATATTACATAGCTAATGACAATAATTTTAATTATACGCCTACAGTATTTAAATTTAAAATCGATTTGACTGATGAATTAATTTTACATTAAAAAAAAAAATATTTCCGTATTATTTTTTCTTATAATAAAATATTAAATCAAATTATTTCTCTTGATTCTTAAGGGTTGTCCGCGAAGCGACGGGATTTAACGTGGACATGCGTATCGGAATTCATACGGGCAATGTCCTTTGCGGAGTATTGGGTCTCCGAAAGTGGCAGTATGACGTTTGGTCTGATGACGTCACCCTGGCTAATCATATGGAGTCGGGTGGAGTACCCGGGTAACTGGCAATTAGCTTAATTAAAGAAAAACTCGTTAATAATTTACTCGTACTCGCGGAATATTTGATTTGGTTCAGGCGCGTTCACATCACCAGCGCCACTTTGCACCAGCTGGATGGCCGATTTGAAGTCGAACCGGGAAATGGACAATCAAGAGATAATTATGTGGCTGACCATAAAATAGAAACTTATCTAATAGTGGCCCCCAAAGTAATTATTTCGAAATATCAAAATGCAACCAGCCGGTTTTTATTTATCTTTTTATTTAACTCTTTTATTTATTTATTTTTTTCTTATTGCTATTATTATTTCGTAGAAAGAATGCGCGGAAAGCAATGGATGTGACTTGAACAAAGGACGACAACCTAAAAAACGCTCGAAATACGTGGAATGTTGGGGAGCTGACAAGCCCTTCGCCAATATAACCGAAGCAACAATGGCGAAAAATATCGAACTCACGGTACGTACATATTATAATAAAGCCGGGGATCTCAGTGAGAGAAAAAATCGATAACTGTAATTATAACAACCTCTGTATTAAAATGGCTACAAATTAAGTTCGACACTAGACTTAATTAAAAATACAATGTAGCTGCTTATGCAGTACGTTAGAAAGGTTTATTTGCACCGCCCGTCGATAAACTACGAATGGGGTCTAAGAAAATTAAATATTTAATAAACTGACGTATTATATTTAGCACAAAAAGCGATCGATTTTTCTTTTAAAAATTTATAAGTAAATATTTTTTTAGCATTCCAATAATACCGTACCTAAATGTCAAAAAAAAAAACTATTTTTCGCTTAAAAATCAATAAACTAGTATTTTAACGCTGAATTTTTTCCTGAAATTTTATTATAACTTTTCTAAAAATCTTAATATGAAATTATTGTAAAAAGCATTTCCAGTAAAATGTGCCAGATCGTAAAAATATTCAATTTTATTCAAATTCAAAGTAAATCCTTTTTTTATAATAATATTATATAAACCGATAGTAAAAGCCTTATTATTATTATTTTTTTTTTTTTTTGATTTTGATTTTTTTAAAAATTAAATCCAAACGTAAAATCCCTTTATACTGTACTTCCTGAGAATATCATTATTTTTTCTCACTCGAAGTATGAAGTACATGTATCAAGTTCTTTTCCCCCGTTTGACAGTTCTTTTTTTAAAAGAAAATTAAACTTGAAAAGTGCAATACCGTTGAATTAAAACTTCGTTTTATAAAGTGCTCGCTTATAAAGTGAATTCCACGATAAATAAGCCTAACATTTTTACACTACCGGTACACTTTTTTATACCATATATTTAATGTAACATCTTACTTAGATTTTTCCTAATATTCACATTCCTTTTTATTATTGGAATTTAGAACATGGCGATGATCGAGACCAGCCTCTTTCCCAATCAAAAATCATCCGATGTTTTCCACTGCAGGTTCTTAATTACCAGCCCAAAAAAAAAAAAAAACAGTAGGCTATAATAATTCGGAGCTAAAAATAACTGTGGTAATTAATTGAATAGAAATTGGTGCGCCAGCGAAGATCTCAATCCCCTGCTGCTTTGGTTTCGGGAGAGTGTGACGGAACGACGTTATTGGACTCAAACCGACACACAATTCAAATGGTACATCTCCTGCACCTTCATCATCTTCGTCGGAATGGCAATTATTCATTTATTAATTCTCCCCAGGTAAAAAAAACCCCCCCACTTTTTTATTATTATACCTAACAATTAATTATTATAGAGATACCGATTACTATACTTTCTATGTTTCTTCACTCATCGCGTTCAAAATAAAAACAGAGTCGTAATCAAAAAAAGTAATTTGAACATTCAAACGCTTACAAAAAAGAAAAACAGATCTCAACCAAGTGCTAATTCCCGATATAAAAGCCAACAAGAATAGATTTTTTTTTTTTACTTTATTTTTTTTTAAAAAAAAGAAAACAGATACTCGTTCTGTTTTATTTATTTAGCTATTTTGCTCCTAAACGTATAAATAAAAAATGACATCCAAATCCTACTTTCATCCTATTAGCTCACAATTCGTATGTATTCAAAGCGATCAAAAACTATCTCCTTTGAGATTAGTTCTAGTCCTCGTTATTTTGTTGCTTTGGTTGTCATAGACTTAAACCACTGTTCCACTTACCCCGCCATTCCCCATTTATGTCATACATCACTATATTCAGCAGCTGAAACACTCGCGAGTTTTATATTTGAACACGCAGTATAAATTTTTATAGACCAGTGCGTACGTTACTTTCCCTATTCAACAATTCAATTCATCTCTCAGCATGACGTCACAACGCTGAAAATATTACTGCTGTCATTCAAATTGCATTACGTCAATACATTTATTTAAAAAAAAAAAACTGTCATAAATCCTTTACGAATACTCAACAATTCATTTCTGCACCTGAAATAAGTCCCTTGAAACTAATCATACATTTTATCGATTGATTATTCTATATTTATACTCGTAAATGCCGGTATTATAACAAAAAAAAAAAAACAATTTTTCTAAAATTAAATTATTCAAATGAGATTATGTTTTTTCTTTTTATGATTCAAAAATAAACGTTATTTTTGTATTTAATATAGAACACCGATTTACATAAGTTCGTACGGAACGACATTTTTTCTGCTAGCTCTATTTGTTTACATTTGCTGGGCGGAAAAATGTTCGGTAATAGCAGGCAGCTGCGGCGCTCAAACATTTTTCTATTAATTAACCTTTTTCTGTTGTGGGTCAGTGCGAAGGTTCAGAAGTCCCCCAGTGTCCCGGAAGTCATTTGGTGCGAGACAATTTCATCATCCGAATTTCCATCTTTCTCCTGAGTGTTTTGCTCATCTCAACTAGCGCCGTCATTACTTTGGTAATTCCCATCCCTCTCTCCCTCCCACCACTACGCAATCAACAGGCTTAAAATAGATGCTAATTTAATACGTTCACAGGTGGATTGCGACGGATTAGACGTTGAGTTGACAAGTGAAAGCCCTAGTAATATGTCGGAAATATACACAGACACGCCGGATGAATGCAACTACTCACAAGTACAAAGCACGCACAAGAACTTGATTTAAACTTTTTAAAGATGTTTTTTTTAATATATATTTTTTTTTTTAATTTTTTTTTTTTTGTTTGCTGCGTCTATGGGGATTTCGCAGTACTATTTGTTGTGTGCTATTTTATCACTGATGATCATATCCGTTTACTTGAAAATCAGTTTTCTCTTGAAATTTTTTCTAATGTTGACAGTGACGTCGATACAAGTGCTGCTTATTTACGGAATACCCGAGTTTTCACCTCCCAAAACGTCCCAAAGGTACGTGACTCATTTTGAACATACTATTATTATCTAGTTATATTATCCCAAAATAACGTCTAAGACTATAATAAAATATGCATTATAAAAAATATTTTTTTAAAAAAAAAAAAAAAAAAAAAACGAATTGGAATACTGTACTGTATAGCTTTTCTAAATGTAAGTCTCAAATGTCAACATTATAAAAACTAATGTTAACCCAAAAATATCTCGAATTTTTTTTTAAATATAATAATATAACTTATACAAAGGGTTCGGATTATTGTTTTACTGAAATTTTGCTATTGTTGTAAAATTAAATCATTAAAAAACCAAAAAAAACTAATTACACGATAGCAAAATTTAATTTAGATTTCCGTTTTTTCACTTTTCTGCTCTTCAAAATTTAATTAAAGAAATAATAGTACGGTAATCTTTCTATAAGTATGCTAGAGTGTAATGTAAGACTTAATGAAATTAGCTTCTATTTTTAATAATAATATTAAATATCGTTTAAATAATATTCCACTTTGCATCCACTCCATGGATTATAATTACTGTGCATGTATTATAAATTACTGTATTTTAAAATACGCTATATTTATTTAATTTTTAATATTGAATTTAATGAACAGAGAGGTTCCAGACGTAGCGGTTCACAGTTTGTATTTGCTATTGCTCCTATTGGTGCTTCATATATTAGATAGACAAGTAATCAATTTCGAATTCATTCTTTTTACGCGGGCCATCCAAAAAATAAAAACCGTTTCGCTAATATAAACTTTTAAAGATAGAAACAATTACAATACATGAACTACTCAATACCTCGAAATTCTAAATATTTTTATTTACAATTCAATGTTTAAAACATGAAAATTGAACCACACGTTGCTCCGGGATGTTGTTATAGATAATATCTGTATTATCTAAAAATGTGATGGTATTAAAATTTTTAAAAAAATTCTGTCCCTGATTTTATTTGTTATCTAAACCATTTTTATTTTCTGTTTGGCCCTCGTACGTACTTTGAAATAAAATGTTAATTATGATCAAAATCTATTGTGTGTAGATGGAATATTCGTCTCGAGTTGATTTTCTGCTTAAATCCAAGTTAAAAGTAGAACAAGAGGAAGTTGAAACGATGGGTGGAATCAATAAAATTTTATTGGAGAACATTCTCCCGGCTCACGTGGCCGACCACTTTCTACTCTTCAACCGCAAAGGCGATGTAATGCATCACAATCGAAATTATTGTCATTTTTTAAGCATAAAATAATTAATGATAAAATGCAAACAGGAGTTATATCACGATTGCTACAATAGCATCGCCGTCATGTTCGCCTCCATTCCTAATTACACGGAGTTTTATGATGAAACGGATGTCAACAAACAAGGTCTGGAATGCCTCAGACTACTCAACGAAATTATCTGTGACTTTGATAAGGTAGGAAAACTCTCGAAATCAATTAGTTAATAATTTATCGTAAAACCTTATGCGTAGTGGACAGCATCTTCGAACAAATTTAATCTAGGCCTGCTCAGTTTTTCAATATAATAGCGGTAAATACGAGTATTACATGTACTGCACAGTGTCAACGTAACTAGACATTTTGCATGTACTGTATACATTACATGTAATGAAATTTCGTTAAAATGAAAAATTTCCACAACCCTATATCCCCCGCCCACCTTTCACCCACTCACAAAAAAAAATTGTTTTTCGTAAATTGAGCAATAATTATAAATTAGTTTTGAAATTAGTTTTGCACAACATGAAATCGATATGAAAAATTGGAAACTATCGAGCTTGCAAAGAGCAATTTATTTTCTAGAAAACGAAGAAATGAAGTTCGATTGTGGGGGGGGGGGGGGGGGGGGG
>JAQGAZ010001065.1:0-37299 GCA_034692225.1 Polydesmus complanatus | reverse complement strand
CTTTCTCATCATTCTGTTTCACTCTTTCTCATCATTCTGTTTCACTCTTTCTCATCATTCTGTTTCACTCTTTCTCAACATTCTGTTTCACTCTTTCTCATCATTCTGTTTCACTCTTTCTCATCATTCTGTTTCACTCTTATTCATGATTCTATTTCACTCTTTCTCATCATTCTGTTTTCACTTTTTTCATCATTCTGTTTCACTCTTATTCGTCATTTTGTTTTACTTTTATTTATGATTCTATTTCACTCTTTCTCATCATCTGTTTCACTCTTTCTCATCATCTGTTTCACTCTTTCTCATCATCTGTTTCACTCTTTCTCATCATTCTGTTTCACTCTTTCTCATCATTCTGTTTCACTTTTTCATTATTCTGTTTCACTCTTATTCATGATTCTGTTTCATTCTTTCTCATCATTCTGTTTTTCTCTTTTTCATCATTTAGTTTTACTCTTTTTCATCATTCTGTTTTGCTCTTTTACATCATTTTGTTTCACTCTTTTTCATCCATCATTCTGTTTCACTCTTTTTCATCCATTATTCTGTTTCACTCTTATTCTTTAAATTTCTATTTCATCCTTTTTTATTTTTCTGTTTCTCTATTTTTCACCCATTATTCTGTTTCACTCTTATTCTTTAAATTTCTATTTCATCCTTTTTTATTTTTCTGTTTCTCTATTTTTCACCCATCATTCTGTTCCAATCTGTTTCGTCACTCCTGTTTGCCTATTTTCCATTCTGTTTCACTCTTTTTCATCATTCAGTTTTAATATTATTGTCTTAAATTCGATCAGCCGAACCGATTTTAATAATTATTTCCTTATCTTAGCCGTTGCCCTCCGCCTATGCGTGCGTTCCCCCTCCTCCTACCTACCCACCATCCTTTCTCCCTCCCTCTCAAAAGTGTTGTTTCGTTAACATCAACGAAGTTGTTAATTAGACGAGTCGTAGTTGTTTAATTGGATTAAGTTGAAGACGCTTTTTTCTTTGAATTATTTCAGCCGTTAACTTTATTACAGTCCGTTAATGCTATTACATTTAATTAGATTCCGAGTGACGTAACGTGCGATACGTGAGAGAGTGAGGAGGTGTTTAACGTTTTTGACGCTTTTAATGGCGTCATCAATCATTTCGCTTCGTTCCTAAAGAAAGTTGAAACGTCATAGGGTGACGTCACGCGCAGGCGATGACAAATGCGAAAATTAATGGAAAGTGCCACCAGGTGGCTGATTATCTTCGTTTCAACTCAGCACGCGCGCAATTTTTTTTAGATTTTTTTTTTTTTTTTTTTTGACCTTTAATCTAATGTATAATTTTTCCCTCGATTTAAACGAGACTTATTTTACACGATTTGTAAGGCTAATTTTCATTGTTTTGTAAATGAAAAGGCAAATATAGGTGACTTAAAAAATACTGTTTTATTATTTCAATTTGCGCTAAAGCAACTCATAATAATATTACGTAAATTTAAATTTATTACAGTACATATAAGCAATAATTTAAAAATTCGTTGGATCAACTTAAAATTATGTCTAGGCAAGTTAAAAATTGATTTGTACGCGTTATTTAGAAAGCCGCTTAAAGCGAGGGATTTTTTTTATAATATCAAGACTTAATTTTTTTTAACTTCCTATATTTTTTTTTATGATGATGAAAATATTTAAAATGAATTTTCGTGACGTGTGGTGAGAGGCGTCACCCGCCTTCAAGGAGTGACGCTTTTATTTATGGGAGCATTTATCACGCCAGTTGAACCACGTCAAGACAACGCATGCGCAGTAACCGAGGTTTCTAATCCTAGTGGGGTGTGTGGAGGTTGGGTGGGAGGGGGGGGGGGCTTCTTTTTTTACTGGGCTTTTTGTAGGGAAATGTCACATGATCACGTATGCAGCAGCAGATGAGGGCCAAAAAATTTGACACGGCACTTGAATCGAATGCGAATTGAACGAGTTTTGTGGGTGGGAGACAGGGCCGGATTCTCGAAAGCAGGAAGGCGCTAAGACTGCGATCTACATTCAAGAAATAGTTACCGGTATACCGAGTACTTTCAGGGGCAGATTTTAAAAACAAGTGCCAAATTTTTTTCACTTTGTTTCGTATTCATTTATAGGGACTTTTAGAATTTTGAAGTTCTGAAGATATATCTTCTTCAGGGGTTCAAATTCATTTTGATAGTTTAAATTTTAGTTGACCGGATATTTATTGAACCGGAACTAAAATACCGCTACTTGTTTTCCGACACTTTAATTTGCCAGAATTTTGGTTATCAAATATTATTCTAGTTTACAAGAGCTTTATTTTGAAGTTTTGGCCTAAATTTTGGTTTGCCTGAGATTTTTTCTATCGTTATTTTTTATTATTATTATTTTTTTTTTTTAAATCGGATTATAATTATTTTTTGGTTTTATTTTAATTAAGTTGATTGCATTTTGAAGTATGAGAATTATCCTATTCAAGATTTTAGGTTTTTTATTTGATTATTACTGGATCGTTTTTACATTTTGCTGTTATCAGCAAATTTAAATTCGTCTTTCTTCTCACGTTTCACATTGAGCCTGAAACTTTGTCCGGGGATTTTAGTCAAGTTCGGGGTCGGAGCCTGAAACTAAATCCGAACCTTTCGCGAGAGAAAAAGCAATGCAAAAGAGAATTTGTTTGACTTTCTTTTTTTTTTAACCTCAGCCATCGAAAAAGCTTCGTAGATAACGTTCTTTATTTATTTAAGCGGGTGACGGCCATTAAAGTCACTACGCCCAGCTAATATTGCCTGCTTGCCGCACGCTTTACACTCGCGCTAATGACGTCACGCCGTTTACGATCGCCGTTACGACGACCACGCGTTAAGTGCGGTCACCGAACACTCCGAGCCACCGTACTATCAGCTCAACTTTCGATGCCGGTATTACGACTCTCGATGTTTTCTTCAACACCTTAACCCAAATTATTAGAATGAACTGTAGTCTAACAAATTCCAATCTAAAGAAATTATTCTGATTTTCTTTGCAATTTTATTCAATTTATTATCGTACTTTATAATAAGCTACGCTTTGCACTTTTCATATACCAGTATTTTTTACCTGATTAAAATTTTGAATTAATTTCCTTATGATCTAAAATTCTTTTTTTTAAAAAAAAAACCACTTATAAATGGGGGAAACTATGTCTAACCTACGTGTAAAAAGAACAATTGTTGATTAGTGAAACTCCCACTGTAGGATTGCTGTAGACGTCGCTCTAATTTTATAGTACAGTGCATGTAGCGGTGGCGAATTTCACCTCTGCTCCTTTTTACCATATTTAATGAATTCGAGTTGAAATGCAATTTAAAAAGCGCGAAACACATTTAATAAAATAAAGAAGAAAGTAACTTCCGTTTTGAGTTTTTTGACGTGACTCAAATTTAAACGCTCTTTTTATTACGTTATTTTCCCCCCTTTATTTTGTATACTTTTCTCGCCTCAAATTTTAACTTTGTTTATATGAACATTAAAATTTTGTTTGGAGGAGCTATTGTAGTCACGTCTCACAGTTTTTGTAGTTTAATATTGGGAACTAGAGCTTAAAACTGAGAATATTTTGAGTAAGCGCAATGGAAGTAAATAAATAAACGCCAGAGAATTCATAGTTTTAGTTGAAATTTAAAGCCTAGAAACAAGAAATAAAACTTAAAAGTGTCTAGCAGGTCCTAACTGCTGAAACGACCTTACCAAGCTGTATTTGCACTCGAGCATTTATTGCGTTTTGCAGAAAATGCAATTTTCCAGACACTTTTAATTATGGCTGCTATTTATTTTGTCTGCAAAACTTAAAACCTGCGATGAGGAGCTTGAATAAGTCCATTGAGTCAATCAATTTCACAAAGTGTGCGCAAATGAAACCGCTGCGGCAACATTTGATTTTAAATGTAATGTTGATACATAAAATTTAAAGAAGATAACGAGGGATAGGGTCAATTCAATGCTTGTGAAGGTAACGAATGTTGAGCCCTGATTAATATTTTTGTTTAAAATATATTTACGCGAGAGATATACTATCTCATAATTACGTTAGCTCGCGTTGCTTAATGGTCTCCTTGCATTAAAACTTTGTTGTTATAAAATTAATTACATGTGCAAAAGAAAAATTATCTCTATATTTTCAGTCGGCAACATCGAAGAGTAAAACTTGAATGTATTAATGATTTCGTCATTTCGAAGTTTGTTGTATCAACATTTTGTTAAGTTAATGCGTTTAACATCAAAATTCTGTTTTTTTTTTTTTACGATGGGAAAAAGCGAAGCTTAAAAGATATGAAGAGTTTTTTTTTTTAATTTCATTTTGGAGGAATTTATCAAAATGATAATGTAATCTCTCAGCGTGACGTCATGCCTATTCAACGCTTCCTCGTTTTTTTCCTGCTTGGGTTTTGGCGTTTTTATCTCTCGAGTTTAATGCAATCGATTTTTTAGGGAAGTTATCTTTTTAAGTTGAGCTATGGGCGAGACCTGAACATTCATTCGTTACTAGCTGATTAATTGATCTAGATCAAGAGACCAAAAACAGCCTAAAAGAAATGCTTTTCTAATATTTTGTTTAGAATAATTGTAGTAGCAATGGAGATTAGTCGAATGGTTTAAGTAAGCTGAGGTCTATGGATATTCACAATTAAAGAAATCTAGATTATTGAATCTCCACTTTGATTTATTACATCGTGATTTTCAGAAAATAAGGTTTTACTGAACCAGATCAAATTTCTGGGTTAGAGGTTAGTAACACATGTAAACTGAGATAAAACTAAGATGAAATGGTGGGACAAGTTTTTCTACAAGATGCGTTCGATGTAGCGTAAGTCTTGCACCAAATCCCTTTTTAAGACATTTTTTTAGTAGAATTGTAAATCTTTTTGAATGAAAATTCTTTTAAGGTGAAAAGAGAAAAGGGTAAAAAAAATCGTCTTTATCGAATTGAAACGAAAAGATGGAAATTTTTTTTTTTTAGCTCTTTTCTCTTCTTCTTTTGAGTTTCTTCCGCACATTTCACCGGGGAAATTTGGCTGTTCTCCGCTGGAAATGTCAGTGAGGTCTCGAGGGAGGCGAATCCGCGTTCGGATGACGTTTTAGCCGCCTCGCAAAGACACCGCGGGACCAGTTTGCAACAGGAAACACTACTCATCTCGAGACGAGAGAGTCAGGGAGCTATTGAAGGAGTGAGAGAGCGCTTTGTTTGTTTAATGGATCCCAATCCGTGGCTGACGTCACACGCAAACTGCGGAAGCCTGCAGCGCTTCTCAAACTTTTCGGGCTGCGCACCACTCTACTCGAAACAAAAACTGAAGTCTTCTTCAGAGGGCCTTCTTCATGAAAAAAAAAAATAATTGACTTTTTTAAGAAATTCTTTCAAATTTACACGAAATGAATCGAATTTTTAAGAAATGTTTTCTGAATGAATTTGCCAACGTTCTGTTAAAAACAAATGCGAGTGATCCGCGGACCAATGTTTGAGTAACGCTAATGTAGCGCGTTTCATGATCCGCTTAAAGTGTGCACTCGATCGTTCACTGTTGACTCGCCATTCCATTGAGCGTGAACAGGCAGGTTCTTAAGTCCCACTGCCGGACCCACGATAGGGAAGTCCCTTTGGCCTCCCTCAGGTCACTCGCACCGGATATGTCCAAAAGTAACTTGATGCTGCCGGACAAATTAGGTTTACACGCTCTGTTGAGGCTCCAATTCACTCAACGCTTTGTTTGCTACTGGATCGATTTACATGGATCCTACTCGAGCGAATCACGCTGTCCCATTCAATTACACCTTCAAAATATAAAATAAATATCGTTCGTATAATGTAACGGATTTCTTTTAAGCTTTTTTCTTGCTCTTCTTACACGAAAGTGTTAGAATTTTCTCACCTTTGCAGGAGAGGGGTTTTTTTTTTAGCTTTAACGTAACGTTAAACACGTTTTCTAAATTTTTCAAAACCTCTAAACGCTTTTTGAAAGTTTTCTCAGCTTGTCATATCCCCATAACGTTCAAAGATAATTTTCTCAACGTCGACTGCTGTTACAGTATCCATTAAACGCTATTAGGGAGACTTCTCAGTTTTATTGTATTCGTTAACGCTGTTAAAGTGTTAACTTAACTGTTAACTGTGCAGATAGCTTAGTGCACATGACGCGCTGTTAATATCGGGAAACTGTGTACGGTAAATATGAGTGACGTATTTACCAAGGAAATAACGTTTACGGTTACGTAGAATTTTTACAGTAGGAGAGTCATTTAATATTTTTTTTTTAAAGAAATTTTATTTCGAACCGTTGAATCGTTCATTCCTCCCCTCCAACCGTTTTTTGACTTTTATTGATTTTAATTTTGATGATGATGAACGACACGTGGACTTTCTTAAATTTAATCCATCTTTCACGCAATTCACGTCACGTCACTCGTGTCACGTGACACTGAGCGCGTCATGTCACACTCAATAAACGTTTTGATGAATTGAGTTTGGTAAATAATGATTAGTTTGCTGCTGTTAAATTTGGGTTGACTTTTGATCACGTATTCACTCAGCTCTCACTTCATATACTGCTGGAACAGGTCCACAGGATGGTTATTAATACCGGTATCTACAGTATAGAGTTTTGTTTTCTAAGAAAGGCTCAGAATTCGCTGTTGAAAAATTAGGAGAATTTAGTTCAAAAATGCAACGTATTAATTTTGAAAGTTATTTAAGTTCCTGGTTTATTCTGCTGGTTAATAACGAATTTCATGTATTGGTTTCGGCGTTCTAGGTTCTAGAACACAATACTGTAGCGAATGGTTTCTTAACGGGTGCGACCAATCACACTGCGCGGCTGTCAAAAAAGAGCCAATATTTTATAAACAAAAATAATAAAAGTACTGATGAAAATGTCGGTAGTAAGCAACTTAGCAGTAAAAAAAAAATGAATGAAAAATGATTATGAGATGCGATTAATTATTTTTGACCGTTATTTATTATTCATTTTTTTTTAATTAAAGGCATTGCATGAATAATTGAGCAACAGACGTTTTTTTAAATTGAATTAACATCCGGAGATAATCGTGTGAGGTAATTAAATCATCCGTAATGACGTACTGTAGTTGTGGTGACGTCACCATTATTATGTTTAGAAGAAATAAAATACATAAAAAAATAATTTTTTAATAATAAATGAAGCGCTTAAATAATAATGTTGACATTGTTAATCGCAGCAGACGAATATTTCATTCTTCATTCATTTCCTACGATACTGATCTCGGTTTAGTTACCAAAGGGAGGGAAAAACTTTTTTTAATTTTTATTATTATTATTTTTTTTTATGAAAGTGAAAAACGATTTAATCTCGTTTACTAAAAAAATTTTCTTGGTGTAACTAAACTTAAAATTCAGATTAAATGGTTTATGAGTTCCGGTGATGGGCAGTGATTTAGTTTTATACCTTTATTGAATTTTTGTTTTACACTGATCTCAATTTGTTAAACCTGTATGTGAGAAATCTACGTTGTTGCTACAAAAATAACAAACTCATTTAGTTTGAGGAAATTTAGCCCGTTTAATAAAAAAATATTTGAATGTCTCCGCAACTTTAAATCAAAATTAAGTCGCTTTAATGTAAGTTAAGAATGCGGGTTAGGTTCAAAGGAAGGGAGGTAGGAATGGGCACTGTAGGGATGGGGCTTAATCATTGCTTGTTAATTTGTTCTTTCGCTGAGTTTTCGAGCGAGAACAAGCTTTTTCTTTAAAAAAAAAAATAATAAAAGTTTCTTATCTGGAAAGTGAATGGTGGATTTTTTTAACGACGCTTCATTGCTCTAAATGTTTGAGTGGCGTTTGTATCGAGCCCTGGGGGAGGAGCTAGAAATAGACGACGGTCATCATCATTCAACGCTTTTACGAACAAATGTCGATACAACGAATTTAAATACAGTAGGACAAAATCATCCGCTGTAACTAAGTTTTTTTTTTTTTGTTTTGATTTCCAGATTAAAATTTGGGAATTTTTATACTGTAAGCCAACATTACAAAAAATATGTAAAGTCAGCACGTACTTCAATATAACGAAATGTGTGATTCTTATGAGAGAGTAAAACTTAACTACATGTACATGCACAGTAGAGCCTCAGTTACCCGGATTTTCTGTTATTCGGACATGTCCTATAGAGAAATTTTTTTTAAAAAACCTGAATAAAGGGCAGTCGAATTGTGGTGGTCATGCAAAATGTGTTGTTTTTTTTTTATCTTTGTTTTACTTTTGTTATATGTTTGGATGTAAATATTACTGTATTTGCCACTTTTCTTTAAAATTTAAAAAAAAAAATTCATGCAAAAAATGACTTTTTTTTAATCCTATTCTATTATCCGGATATCTACGTAACTATACCCTGACATCGGTTTGTCCGGATAATCGAGACTCTACTGTACTTGTTCCGTATTACTGTATAATGAAATTCCTGTTCCAACGGTTAAAATGAAATTGACAGAAAATGGCTAGAAAAACGTTATTTTCCAGCTATTAAATACGAATAAAACGAGTAAAAAAAATAATTTGTTTGATAGAACGAATCCAACTCGTTATATCGACGTTTTGCCGTATTTTCTTAGAATCTTTTTTAAGATCGATCGTCTGTTAAGTGCAATTGTTCTTTTCTAATGGGGTTTCGCGTGCAAATAAATGCACCAGTGGAGTGAGTGTGGTCGCCGCCTACCCAACGAAATCGATGCTGTAGACGGCGCATGCGCGCTGGAGTATCTCAAGCTCTGTTTAGTCATTCGCACTGATTGGACGTTATCTCCGCGATTATTATTAGTTGCACGCATCCGTGAGTTTAAAATCAGCTCAAATCTTCAAAATCAATTTGATGTTAATTAGTAATTAAATATTGTTTATTATAGTGACTTAATTTCATTATTCTCTAATTAAATTTTGATTTATACAATGTTTTGAGAAGTTTATTAACTTATACTCGTATACTGTATATATTCAGCATGGGTAGGCCTAATTAAAATTGGGAATTATGTAAGAAAAATTTTAAGAAATTCTATTTAAAACAAAACGAAACAAAAATATTAATGGAAAAATATAGCCTATTATTAATTTAAATTTTAATTATTTTTGGTTTCTTTAAAAAGAAATTATTTGTTTACTTATTTTTTTTTATACTAAATTAAAAATTGAGGTTTTTTTGGGCTGTAAATAATGTGAGGTTTCCAGTTGATGGGAAGACATTAATTATTAGTTGGTGTAAGAAGGAATGGCGAGAATTGCCTTTGGCGCCAATAAATTCCATCATCAGCTTCGCTTTAATCACGTGTTAAATGAAGAAAAAGCACAAATCAACACTCTTGTTCCACTTCCGCTTTTATAGCCGAGGCCCAATATTTTTCTCGTGCCAGCCATTATCTAGCTTTATCGAATAATTATTTTAAAACTGATATTAGCTTAGTAAATGTATGTTGTTGCCATCAAACAAAAGAGATTAAAACCTGAAAATGTCTACTTTTTATTTAATTTTTTAAAAATTGGTTTAAGTTTTGATCTTGTTCTGGAAAATGGTGTTATTCCTACTTGTTTGGAGAAAAAGTGGTCCTGGTTTTATTAGATCCTTGTTTTGAGCTGATATAGCGCGCGGTTAAAAGCAAAAAATTTACTGTTCTAGAGAGAAGGTTTGTGAAATTTTGTTTGAGACAATTTAAACTCGCTTAGTAAATATAAATTTTGTTGTCATCAAAAACTTTAAATCAAGATTAGGTCGTTTTATTTAGATTAAGAAATCCGTTGGTAGCAGCCTATTAATCCACTTTGATCTTGGGGGCTCATAAGTTTGTGCTAGACTAGATTTTATATTTTCATTTATTTTATGCAAATTTTGATATTGTAGAAGAAGAAAAATATTTATTTTTAATATACTAAAAACAAAAGCAAAAAAAAAAAAAAAAAATGAAATGTGAGCTGAGCATTTTTACCATTTATTTTGTTATTTTTTTCTCTTATGCAAATTTGTAACATAAAACGGGGGGGGAAAAAATATTGTTTGCGTTTTCAAAAAAGCTTATTTCATTTTGAAATACCGTGCGCGGCGAACGATAATTGCTTCGTCTGTTTTCAAAATTGCTTCTCAATTCTTAAAGCACTCGCTACAAAGGTTTCCAATGACGCAACAAAAATGAATTGTTTATACAGACTTTTAGCAACTTTACAGTATCCTCCCTATGTTAGAGCAGCGTTCTTCCAGCTTCACGAAATCCGCCAAACGCTATGAAAGCCTTTCACATTTACTGCATCCGCTAAACGTTATTAGAGTTTCTCAACTTTGCGGAGACCGCTAAACGAGAATTGATAATGTTATGAAAGTATCTCGAACGGTGGACTGGCAGTTTAATTTTTAAAACCCCGCGCAGTTATCCCGATCCGCAGTTACAGTATTATCAACAACTTTCTCAATGATAAACAATCATCAATGTATTTTCAATCTCGATGAAACAACAGCTGGTCGTGACCGAAATACACGAATAATACACTACTAAACACTTGCTATTATCGTAGTATACGTAGCACCCAGAGGGTACTTGTTCAACTCCTCTTTGAGGCTGGTCAACAACTCCACCGGAATCCAAAACATCACATCTCTGCAGTTCGATATCCTCGCCAGCCAAAGGACTCTTCACAAACTTATACCTAAGTGTATACTTCTTGTCCGAACTAGCATTCAAAGTTCAAACTAAGATTGTCTCTTGCGAACTCTGTCTGTATTATCAAACAGCTGGACCGACCATCCCACCAAATAAACAATATTGGAGACTTTTTTCAGCCTGTTAAACTGTATAAAAGAGTGTTTTCAGCTTTACCATACCGTATTTTTTGAACTTTTAAAGACTATAATAGATAGTTTTGTTAGTTTTACAGTATCGGCTAAAAGCTTTACGCAATTTTACTTAAAAAACATACCGTGTAAAATGTTTTTAAACTTTGTTTGCGAACGTCCATCTACGCGTTTGGAAGTATGTATGTTGGGTTTTACAGATTAGAAGTCCTCTTCTTCGCGCAAATCGAAAAACTAGTGTAGGGGCCTCATGTACTGTTGTTTTTCTCTCGATAAAACCAAAAAAAAAGAAGCTGATGATTTGCGATCCTAATCGTAGTTCGACAAGTGATTTTGTTTTTTTCCCGCAATTTTTTATCACGCTCCCATTTTTTTGTTTGTTTGTTTTTTTTTTGTTTCGCGTAATTTGACAGATGGGAATCGACGAATTGCTTTTCTGCACTAACTCCCACTCTTTCACTCCCAAAAGTAAGAGAGACACAACATGGCAGCTATTATTGCACTCTTTCACCATCAAACTTTATTTCCTCCCGGCGAATCTATTTTTTTTCCCGACATCGCAAAAACCAGCCATTTTTTTTTTTTTCCTTCTTAAAAAAACGGGGGGAAAAAAAGAATTTTATTGCGAATAAAGTACAATTGTGATCGTTTATTGTTACGCTAGTGCTGCGCGACGAACGAAATGAGTTTTGGAAAAAAATTTTAAATATTTTTCCATCTTTCAGTTTTTTTTATGTTGATTATTACGCGTTGAATGAACGATAGTTTGTGGGTGAGCGGTTTTTATGAGCGGGTGGGGTTGATAGTGTGGGTGGGGTGAGGTGATATCGATTTTCATTTACACTAGGTTGCTATAGCGATGAGTGGAAGGAGGGGGAAAAAGTGGGTGGGGAAATTAAGTAATTTTTTTTTTTATTTAAATAAATAATTAAAGAAGAAAGAAAAACGTGAAGCGCGGTAGTTTGATACGCGGCAATTTTTTTTATGATGTCAAATTTTTGCTTTTTGTTTTTCTTCAGTGAAATTATTTTTTTCCTCTCTAATTTCGTTAATTGATTTTAATTATTTTGCAGAAATATATTTCTGCTCAAACGATTTTCTATCCCACGCCGTTTTATTTACTTTCCAATCTATTTAATTTTATTATTTTTGTCGTCAGGGTTCAAATTCAATTAGCGATTTTTTTTTGTTGCGCAGAAGTTTTTTTGATGTTCTTTTTTTAAAATTGATGTCTATGTAATTCTATGTTAGGCATTTTTTTTATTGTTATTCAATCTCCAATTTACGCAACTTTTATACACGCCAATCGATTGTTATTTTTTTTTTTTTTTAATATTTAATATTTTCAAATTTCATAAAAGTGCGTGATCAAACAGTCTTTTTTTTTTTTTAATTTAATCAATGTTTTTTTTTTTTTTTTATTCTATCATTTTTCGTCACACAGTCACGTTAAAGAAAACTCTCTAACGACTGTTAGCGGATACGGCAATTTTGAGAAAACTTTCATCTAATGTTTATCTGATTTATTAATGTTGAAAAAAGAAATACTCCGCTAACGCTAAACGGATCCATTCAAACTTAAATTACTATTATTGCATTTAGCGAAAGATAAAGTTTTGCGGATAGCCTATAGTAAAGTCGTTAAACGTTCTTAGCTTTTATTAATCACACACGTTTACCGCTACTGTCATACAATTTTTTCTAGCATTTAAAGAATAAGATAACGTTGTACTAGCTTTTTACGGATACGATAAAGTTGAAAATCCAGTGAAACCTCTTATTTCAAGAATTTTTTTTACAAAATGTAATTTTTAGCCTATTAAAATTGTAATTTAATGGCGAGACACTTTTTGACTAGAATTCTATTTCTAGAAATTGTAATCAAGTAGGCTATTAGAACTTCATCTATTTAACCACACTCCCAATTTTAACACACAAAATCATGGTGAATGCGCAGCATCTCAGTGGTCTTCAAATAGAGACTTTCATTGAAAATAGGACTTAAAATGGATGATCACGGTCTTGTAGTAAAGGCCGTCCGCTATTAGAGGTGCATTAACATGGGAAAATCAGAGGGGCGTATTTGGGGTGGAGATCTTGCGTGGAGGTTTTACTGTACAGACTACAGTACAACTTTGTTTTACACTTTATCGGACACTGAAGAGTTTCGAAAACTCGCTTGTAGCGTTTAATTCATAAGTTAACGTTAAGTAAACAATCTTAAATTATTTATCGGATACAGTAGCGCTGATTAGCCTAAATACGTTGTGCTTATCGGATATGGCAACGTTGTATAAGGTTTACGGTAACATTTATAAAACTCTAATAAGACTAATAGCATTTAATCTATTGTATGAGATACAGCAACTTTCAGAAAACTTTGATAAAACTCTACTATAGCGTTTAATGTATACGATAACGTTGATAAACCTCTCTTTATTTTTATTGTTGTATTTTTACGTTGTTTGGCATTCGAATGTGTATTAACGTTATTAAAAATATTTTCGTGTTGATTCGCACTAACATGTTTACTTATTAAATCTAAGTGAATGTTGAGGCGCGTGAGATGGCTTTGACAGGTGAGTTAAGGGGTTAAGGGGTGGGGTAAGGGGTGGGTGGGGCGAGGCCTTTGCTCCGTCACCGCCCATCTATTCCATCCATCATTGTTAATACTGTCAGCGTTGTTATCGACTTACGGATACGCGATCATCGTTATTACACGTCGACTATTATTACGATAGTACTTATTTCCGGTTTTTTTTTTGTGTGTGTGAGTTGGGGTGAGTGGTGGGTGGTGAGGGCTGGGTGCGGGTGGTGAGTGGGTGGGTAGGTGGCAAAGTAAACGTTGGCGCGTTCGGCTTTAATCAATAATATTCTCAACCAGCTTTTAGCGTTGTGTACACTTTTGTGGCTCTCATTTTTAGTCAACCCGGAAGAGTGCGTCATTCAGAGCCTGATTTAATCCAAATTAATTAACAACCCTAAATATTTTGATCTCGTTTTAATTTAACCTGGGTTTTGCACTCTGGCTTTAATCTATAGTGTTGCTTACCAAAAAAGAAAAGAAAATTAAAATAAAAAAAAGTTATAAAAAAACAGCTGAATTTGTGCGTGTCTGCGCATGCGCACCCTGATTTTAAAAATTAGTTTAGATTTTCTATTGTTTCATTTCGGTTGAAAAAGCTTAATTTCAATTTGTAAAACCTCTTGCAAGCAAAATGTTGCCCCTATCATCTGACCTCAGTTTGGAAAACCATATGATTAATCTACGTTGTGGTCACCAAAAAGGAGAGTAAAATAATGGTTTAGATAAAAAAATTTAGGAATGTTTGAGCATGCGCAAGAGCACACTTTTTTTTTTTTTTAATTGTTTTTTCACGTTTAAGACCAAGTTTTGATTATAAAATTTTTTTTAGTGAATAGTAAATACCTGTAGTAGGCTACTGTGTGTTGTTTTATATTACCGCTATTTATTATATTCAGTCTAAATTCATTTAACTGAGAGGCTAAAACCACTATGAGCTTCAATTAACCGCAACTAAATCTAGCAATTAGGAACATGCCGAGGGTCATCTAGTGCTCATTTAATACAGTGTACGTAGTACATAGTAGTTTATTAAATTACTAATAGTTCAAATTCAAAAATACAATTACCGTTCCGGTAATCAAAGCGAAAAATGACGCCAATTAATTAGACTAGTAAAGGTCTTGAAAAATGGTTTGCTAGCGATAAATTATGCGCGAGATTTCTTCCGCCATAATTATTCATCTTCACGGAAAATTAAAATTTTAAAACAAATAATAACTCCAGAATTCAGCCCCGTTTTCGAGGGTTCCTAACGGCGTACGCCTCTTCCTAGTGGGATGACGCCCTGCATTGCCCCTTCTCTTGGAGGGAGGACGCCTCTGACTTCCGCCCCCTTCCTGCATGAAGGACGCCTTCCTGACTTCCGCCCCTTTCTCGATAGAAGTAGATTAAGTCGATTTTTTGCGTCAATGTTTATCTCCTCCTCTCTCGTTTCATTTGACGTTAATTTTGGAAGCGACGGCGATTGTCACGACAACACAATGCCTCCTTCTCCTCCTTCACTTTTGTTGGATGGACGTCTGCTCCGATGGATAGATGGATAGTCACGGATACTTTTTCTTTCAATTTGCCAACTTTTTTTTTTTTGCCCCAGTCTCATAATTTAACAACGAAACATACGAACTCGTCGTTAGCGTTTTCTTTTCTTTTTTTTTTTTTAGGGTTATTCTCATCGATAACTGTATTGTTAATTCGTAATGAATTGGGCGGAGTGAGTGAATGAATGAAATAGTCATTTATTATTACGCTATAGAGTTAATTCGGGAACGTCGATTATCGGTGAACGCTATCTGTTCCCGATGAACGCATATATTCCCGGCCAAACATTAGCGTTCTAAATGCGTCAACTTACGCCGGTCTTACATTTGGTTACCATCCAGCAATTGGATTTATTTTATTCTCGTTTTACGTCTATTTTCGTTCGTTTAAATCATTTGGCTATGCTATGTTATTAGAAAAACCAGAAATTAAAATCAAGGTTAAAAAATGAAGCAGGCAAATTTATGATAATTTTTTGATTTGCAAATGCACAATCTTTTTTATATAGGCCTACATAATGTATAATATAATTATAAAAGAACTGGTTTAAATTATGTTTGAGGGAATATAATCTTGCTTAGAAAAAGCCTTTTTTGTTGAGAGCAGAACTTGGAAATGACGATTTTAAATTTAATGTAGAATAATAATAATTCTAGTAGCAATGACGTCGGCACGTATTAAGGTGTTTTGTTGATTTTCCATTCACAATTGACGAGTCTTTTTGTCTAATACAGTATTAGCGCTAGATTTTCTATGGCAAGTGCTAATCCAGATTATCCTTAAATTTTGTTTGAGCTACAAATACATTAACTCGACGGAGAAAGAGATTAATTTTTACGATCGAATAACTGCGCGTGCGCACACAATAAAATCCCTTGTTTTTCTTTCATGTTTTTATTCAATGAGAACATAAACTAAGTGATTTTGTATATGAATATTAATGCGATTCACTAAAATAACCATTTTATATTAATAAATTAGTAATCCTGATAATTTTCTTCTGCAGTACTGAGAACTTTGATGTATTAACAATAATCATTATTTTTTGTTGTACCGTATTATAATAGCCTACTATGTACAGTATTATAAGTTTAATAGTAATATCAATACCGAAATTTTTTATTCTTGCGTTAGATACAAAATAGAAGCAAATTTTTTAGTCGTAAAAAAAAGAATGTTAAATAATGTTTTATAAATGGAGCGTTTAATATGCATAAAATTCGCCATTTTATTCAAATTTATTATCATCTCATTTTCTGAAACACTAATTTTGAAGCGATGCTGATGAACCGAAAATTCCGTTGCTGAAGAAATAAATAAAAAAGCAATCCCATAATATTGCTTGAGCTCACTTCACCCCCTGCCTCCCACTCCAACCCCTTCAATAGAAAATGTCGTTTTTATTTCTTGGAATTGACTTTTTTTCTCTCTCTTTTTGCAATTGAAAAGCGCTAACTCGTCTTCCAAATTTTGCGCTTTAGGCCACTCTCTATCTATCTATCACTCACTCCCACTCTATCACTATTCACTCACTGACTTTCCAAAATTATTCCAAGACAAATTTCCCGCTGCTCGTCGGAAGATGGGTGGGTGGGAGAGAGGCCCCACAGCCTAATGTCGATATAACGAATTCATCGATAGTATACTAGCAACTTTTATTGTGACGAATCACTGATATTAGAGACGTTGATACACTACAATCGCGATAAATTGGAAACCTCATAAGCCGAATACAAATACACCCAGCTTTGAATATTAAATAATGTACAGTCATGTATGTTTAAAAAATCCAATTCCGACTGAATTGATTCAAAACTCGGCGGGGTACTTATCCTAGGGAGTCGTGTCGACGATAATTTTATTTTTCGATTAAAAAATTTGATTAGTTAAAATTTTTTTTTGGTTAATTATTGCTTAATAAAATTCAATTCAAATAGTCTTTATTAACTTGTTAAAATGGCTAGTTTTCTTCAATATTATTAACGGCAATGAATTCAGGTAATTACAAAAAATGGAGTGCCATTTAAAGATAGAGTAGTACATTGTAAAACTTTAATGCGCTAAATTACTATTAGATAGCACTTTTTGGGAGTTTTTTTTAAAGATTTAACACTGTGCCGTATAGTTAATTTTGTGATACAATTAGGCCTACATATTTATATAATGGACAATTTCCTTTTTAAAAAAATCTTGTGAAGTTTTGATGCGTCTTATGAAAAAAGTGATAAATTGAAACGGATTCTTATGCTTAGCGCCACTTCTTAATAAGTCCTTATGACGTAAGAATTGCAATTTTTATGTTTATTATGAACAGTAAAAAAAAGTAAATTAATTATTCCTAAAGCTGTAATGACGTCATACCGGTACACAATTTCTTTTTAATACATTTATTAACTTTCATGCGATTCTAATGACGACATAAGAAATGGAGTTAACATAAGAACGAACAAAAAAGCTTAGCCGCAAATTCTTTATTATTGCTTTAAAAAATATATGTCTTTTATACGGAAACTTAAATTTTTTTTAGTACAAAAGCAAAGAAATGGGCGCACGCATGCGCCATAAATTTGGCTACTTTTTTCTTTTAGTCCTTTATCTCTTTTTGGAAATACTGCAATAATAACGGTTCTAACTTTAAATTATTATTATTATTTTTTTCAAATTGATTTTGGAAAGGATGAACATCCTAGGGAAGTAAAAAGCGCAAAATTTATTTAGGAAACTTTATAAAATTGCCTTACCAGGTTTTTTTTTTTTGCTAATACGATGCTATTTTATTTTAATTAATATTTCGGTTTCAATTTCGCAAATGCATGAATTATTAAATCTTAGCCGAGCTCGGAAAAGCAAATTTCACGAAGAAAGCAATTTCTAATTATTAATTAATAAAAAAAAATATGTTAGTGCTGAGCTCGTGAGGTGCAAAATGTTCTAAAGAAATATTAAAATCTTAAACCGCCGGTATTCAAAATGAAATTATAAAAGGAAACTCTCGATATACGTCACGCTGCGAAAACTTAATAACACCGTGTAACAAACAATGGAAAATGAAAGCAATTAAAAAAGAGCAACAAAAAAAAAATCAATAAGTTATAAAAATAGTTTTATAAATTGCTATTTTTAATTATTTATGTTGAACTAATTTGTTTAATATTTTTCCAATTGTCTGACTTAACGAAGCTTGAGAATTCGTTGTATCGACATTATTGAAGAATGTGTTTTGGCCTGCAGCAAATTTCCAAGTTAACTGGAAAATATCGAAGAGGATTTGTACGGAATAAATAAAGATGGTGACACACGTAGGGGGTGGTGCGCGTCAACAGGGTCAAATGAGCCAGGTGGATGGGGAATACCTCGGGGAAAATGCGTTTCATTCGCCACCGATGAATCGGGCCTCGCATAGCGCGAGCATCTTTTAACGCGCGTTTGCTGAGATGATCATCACTTTTGTAATACGGGAACATTTTATTCGTTGCGACAAGGCTTTCAAATATCCTAAGATTAATTGTATCCCTTGAGACACTGCTCAGAAACGGCTAGACCTAAGGAATTTTGCCAATGTGTATAGGGTCGAATATTTCTAGGTCAACTCAAAAAAAAAAAAAAAATAGGGCCGTTTTGAAAATTTGGAACTCTGACTTGGAGCCTAAGCCATGGCTTATGTCGAACAGCGATTAATCTAAATTGGCACATTACAAAAATCAGAAATGGCATCACATAGGTCGCTGAAAATTTTTAATTATGTGTAGTGCCTATTCCATTATTAACCATATTTAAAAATTAATACACTCTCTTCTTATAACAAAATTTAATTCGAATATTTTTTTAAAAAGAGTTGGTTTAAATTTATTAAAACCAAGTTTAATTCTAGAAAGCTTCTAAAATGAATTGAAAACTGTAAAACTCAAGTATTCTATATTGTTTGTTATAATGAGTTTTCATTCTCGAAGTTTTGTTAAATAAACCAAAGAAAGACTTGATTCCCCTCGCACATCACTGGATGTTTTTCTTTGAAAAAAAGAAATACGGTAAAATGAAATTTGCGTTTAAATAAGAAGTTTAAAAATGAAATTTGGCTTTGGTTTAAATTACATTTTTATTCAGCGAATTTTCTTTTTTTTTTTTTGCTATCACTTTAACGCGAACCACTCTATTTGCTTTTACTTTTTCGAATTGCGCGGTTTTCCATAACGCGGATTTCTTGTCCTTATACGAAGTTTTGCCATATCAAAATAAAACTAAGCTGGTTATTTTTTTTTTTTTTTTTTGCAATTTAATGGAGAATGAAAACGCGTCTTCTATATTGCGCGGAGGACATGCGCACTAGATGAAATTGAGTTCCAAATTATTTAAGATGTTCCTCTGGAGACATAAAAACAAAAATGGGGAAATAATTTTTCAGGAAAAGCTGCCTATTTTTTATTTACTTTCTGAAATGGAAGATTTTTCTGTATGGAAAGAGATTATTGTTTTAGCGACGAGAGATTTACGCGCTTTTCTTTTATTCATTTTATGCTCTATCAAAACTTTTTATTTGGCGACTTTTTTTTTTTGTGTTGTTTTTGCTTTTTTATTGAGATGCATCTCACTTTTATTTAATCCTCGCTTTACGCTCATCTTAGTTTGATTCAATCGTTGCTACCAAAGAAAATCATTGAAATAAATATTTTAAAAAAAATCTTGATCAAGTATAATAAAATTGCTGAACTGCGCACGCGCACATTTATTTTTAAACTGGTTTAAGTTCCGATCCGGTTTTAATCTTGTTTTAAAAAAATTTGATTTGGTTTTAATTAAGATGAAATCGCTTAATCCAGATTAGTAAATTTGATGGCAACGACACGCATTGTATTAGCCGAGGTTTATTTTTCCGAAACTTGAAAAGCGATGTGATTGGTCGATACAAATATACAATTTTTTTCCCTCTCTGAATTCGCTTTTATATCTTATTTATGGTTATTACATTTCTATGGCATCGCACAAATTGTTATTTTACCCACTGAAAATACGATATCGTTTTTTCTTCTATCAAATAAATACCGTAAATATTTACCCTCGCTTTTATATATTTTATTGAATTATTTTTGCCCTTAAAACCTTCTCTTGTAACCAACAAAACCACTTTACAAAATTACCCATTTTTTTCTCCTCTATTTTTTCTTTTAATATGAAGAAATTTTGTCGATTTATAATATCACTCTTTATTTATTTGTTTATTTTTTTTTTTTAATTTATTCCTTCCATATAAAGAAGAAGCTTTTTCTACTAAATGCTATAAGAGAGTTTTATCAACAATGCTGCATCTGCTAAAGTCTACAAGATCACTTTCTTAGCTTTAACTGGTATCTGTTTAAAGGGCTTATCAGCTTTTCCGTATTAATTAATCGTTACAACTCACATTAGAGTTTTAACAACGTTGTTGTATTTGCTAAATGTTGTAGCAGTTTTGTCAATTTTATTCTACGTATTTGTTAATCTTTTTAAAAAAGTTTTATAAACTTTAAAGTTTAAAGTATCCCTGCTAAACGCTATAAATGAGCTTTTTTAAAGGTTACCGTATTGGTTAAAATTTACAAGATATTTTTCATCAATATCACCGTATTTTCCCCAAAGGGTAAGTTATACCATATCTGCTAAGTGCTATGAGCGAATTTTAACAACTTTATCGTATTCTTTAAACGATATACGCATACCGTGCTTTGCCAAGGTATTTGAAGGTAGTAAAAAGAGTATTGCGGTTATTAAAATTTTGCGTAAATTGTATTTAATTGCGAACAAAAATAGTTTTAACGGTAATGCGCATTGTTTGCGCAGTTTTGCACAAAATGTAATCTTAACTTTAAAGCTGCTTATACGCGTGCGTCATTCACGTTTTCCTCCAGAGCTTTTCAAAAACTGAATTTTAATTACAGTAATACGATTAAATTTACTTTTTCAAGCGTTATTAAGCTCTTTAAAATTTTAGTTTTGATTGAAAAGTTAATAAACAATGTTATTTAATTAAAAGCTGGATATATTTCAGTAGGCTATTTCAGATGTTTAGCCAAATTTCTTAATTTTGGTTTTTCTTAATAAAATGTTTTTAAGAAATGTTTTTTTTTAAGCGAAAAAGAAAAAGTGCGCACTGCATTTCTTTGGTTGCTATAGAAATAACCAATATTTTAATGAAATAATTTTTGATTCCTCAAAATGACAAAAATTTAAAGCAGATTGCAACATCAATACTAAAGGTAATCAACAGTTTAAAGAAACTGTTAGCCGTTTAGGATTTTTTCCTCAACATATAATTTCCTTCCCAAAATAAAAAAAATTAAATATTTATGTTCGTTCAGACTTGAGAGCAGCGAAAAATACGCCGCATTGACGAGAATAGACGCTGCATTCGTAGCCTCGCAAGTAGGCGCACGAGTATTAAAAAAACACATATTCAGGGCCAAATGGAAAAAAGAGCCATCAGATGCTCCATTGAAATAATGTTGAAAATTTAATCACGAAATTACGGACAGCGGATACCCATAGCGGATAACGCTTATATTCACAGCGCATAAACGGTGTTACCAATACATTTACCTATAAAATTTTAACTGTATATGGATTGGTCCATTAGAGCCAGCGGTTTTGCGCAAACTCTGGAATAAACTTCATTTTATCGACTGCTGTATTCCCTACGCTGGACACCACAGTTTTAGAGAAACTTCAGTATAGCGTAATTGATTTTATTACTAATACAGTACATTGAATTAAAAACTTCTTCAACTTTCTTATACGAGTATTGTCACTTCCTGTATTTTGTTTTTGAAGGAAAACTCGTTGATTGGTGTTAATAATATTGATGTGATGCGCATGCGTAAGCGAGGTTTACAGCAACATTTCGTGCTTGATTACTCTATTGATTGTCCTAGAGATTTGTCTACTTGAACCTACACTAAGATTAGAAGCGCTGTTGGATGCTACGAAATTTGAAAAAGAAATGTCCATTAATACCTCTCTAATGGTTGTAATTACTCGAGAAGATTATCTTTTCCTCTTCCTCATCTTCTTCCTCGTCGTCGTCATCATCAGGGAAGATGATGAAAGGCGTTGGTTAGGTTTGTGCAGACGTCACAGTTGATAGATAGCGCTATCTCCGCTGATAAAGGCGTTTTAGCGTATTAGAAAAAGGAAGAAAACGCGTGGGCTTATCAAACTCAACTTCAATTATATTATACCGTAGTAATAATAATAATTGCTTAAATCTAGACTCACTATGCTTCCGGAACGCTGGGCGCGGTAATGAGAATAGCATTACGCTGATTGGGTGCAGGGAAAGGGTCGCTATTGGGGGGGCTCTTAAAATGGCGGGAAAAAAGTTGTTTATATTGCAATAATAATTCTTAATGAGTAACTTTTTGAGAGTTTCTTAGTTTACAGCCTCGGAATGTAAGCAATGTTTTAGTTTTATCCGCTTTGGTTAAACATTTATTTAGTTTGATTAAATTTTATTCATTTCGATTTTTTAAAAAATAGCTTTGTTTTGGTTAAACATTTATATAATATCCTATGGTTGAATTTTATTCGTTTTCGTTAATAAACTTACTTTGTTTTGGTTATAAATTTTATTATTTTAACCAAAAATTAAATCGTTTTGAATTTATTTTTGTTAAAAATTTATTCATTTTAGTTAATAATGTATGCCTATTCATTTTGGTTAAATATGTAGAGTACCACATTTATTTTGATTAAAAATGTATTCATTTTAGTTAATAATGCATTCATTTTGGTTAGCAAATAGCATTATAGCAATGCATTCATTTTGGTTAAAATTTTATTCATTTCGGTTAAAAATCTATTCATTTTGGTTAGCAAATAGCATTATAGCAATGCATTCATTTTGGTTAAAATTCTATTCATTTCGGTTACAAATCTATTCATTTCGGTTAAAAATTTGTATTAAGAATGAAGTTGAAACGTCGAACTTAATAAATTCTTAATCACAAATACTGACCGAAACGTCATTAAATTCTGATCCACTACAAATATTGTAGAACCACATTTCAGAACTGCATCTTTCAGTTCTACACAATTGCAGTATAATCAGAACCTCTACTCCGACATTTAAGTTTTAACACTAAGGTTTCCTTTAGAGTTTACACTTATTTTGCACTCACTCTGTACACGTCTTTCACCCTTATTCATCCATCCCCCCCCCCCACCTCCCACTTCTTCGATCCCTCAGTTGAAGAATTTAATTGAATTTATTAAGCTCGCTGCTCTAAAAAGAAGAATGTTTATTAGGAGCGCGTGAGTTGTTTTCTAATGCTAAAAATATATCTCATTCGATTTTTGTTATTTATACGTTCTAACGTTTGGGGAATTTACGTGAAACGCTGAAACAATTGGCGCGACGTTGCCGAGGGTGGTGGGGTGTGCGGGACGTGTGTAATCAAAGGTGTGACGTCGCGTGACACTCTTTTTGTTTACCGTCACAGCCAATTGCACTAAATAACTTTCTGCCCATCAATACAGAGTCTGCGGTCGATCTGCGTAGACGCACGGATCGTTCAGGAGGGAAGTGACGTTAGTCGCTTGCGGATTGAATATTACGTAGAATATTAATATATGGAGGACATTTAAGGATGCAGTTTTATTTAATCCTGGTTATTGCGCTGATCTCAGTCTGTTCAATTAGGTAAATAATTTATGTCGTTGCTCCCAAAAACACAAAAGATGGTTTACATACAATAAAAGTTAAAAGCAAACACAGACGAGTCTGCGAATGCGCATAGCCTACTTTTTATTACGGTATTACATGTATTAAGCATTACGAAGACGTACGATGTTCCCTTAATAATTTTCGATCGGTAGATGTACTGTATTTAATCGATGATTGCGCTACGTATCTCTGATCTCTCTCATTTTAAAAATTAATTTTTTTTTATTATTATTATTTTCGTGGCAAAAAAATTTAGTTTTTTCTTGAATTTTTTTTTTCTCCCTAAATCGATTATTTATCGTATTTTATGTTTTTGATTATACTGTGTCGGTATATAATTTTCTATTTTTAGAAAAATAGCGGTAGTTTAAATTTTTTTTTTTTAAAAGATTTTATCTGCATTTTGGTTGTTTTTATGCTTGTTCAGTCGTTAAATATTCAACTTTTTGATTGCTTATTCGTTTACTTTTTGTGAAGAAAAAAAGTTTGATATTTACATGTACCGGTACTTTTTTTTTTTTTTTAATCTTATTGTTTTTTTTTATTATTATTTATTCATTTACGATATTTTGAATTTTGAGGATTATTTTTCTTTGAAAAAACTTTCAAATATTAACGTTAGAGGTATACGGAGCTCAACATTCGGTCATGTGAAACTCTTTGTCTCCAAATAACTCAATAAAAATAACATATTTAAATAATGGGGAATGCCATGTTCATTTTAATCCGCTATTTGATACCACTATAACATCATTTCTCATGCTCTCTGTTTCCCTCAGCATTCTTTTTCTGTTTCCTTCACTCTGCCTTGCTCTCCATTATCTGCCCTTCTGTCCATTTACATCCTTATTTCTGTTTTTCTGTCACTCTCTCCGTCTCCCTCTTTTTCAATCATTTTTTGTTTATATCTTTCTATAGTCTATACTTTTCTGTCTCTCCTTTTTTCTGCTTCACTCTTTTTTCTTTCCCTTCCTCTGTCATTATTGCAATCTCCATATTTCTGCCCTTAACGTTCCATCACCATAATTCTATTGCTTTGTCACTATCTCTGTTCTACATTTTATTCTATCTGTCTATCTTTCCGTAATTTTGTCTTTTTTCATCACTTAGTATCATTCTCTTTTCCCATCTTTCCGGCTTTCTTTTCCAAAATATTATTCTGTTTGCTTCCCTCCCACATCTTTCTTTCCATCATTCAGACATCTTTTTCTGAAGTCTTTTGGCTTAAACTTTTTCTCTCCCAAACTTTTTGCATGCATTCTTCTTTAATTATTTTGTCTTTATACGTACAGTACTGTATAAATATCTCCTTCTGTCCATCTTTCTCTCTCTCCATTCTTCAGCCTGATTTTCTTCTTCCTTCTCACTCTTTTTCTGCTAAACATTATGTTTATGGATTTATTTTCCCGTTTCACACTCTTTCTCTTTCCCTTCATTCTCTTGTCTATGTTTTTCCATAATTCTGTCTCTGTATCCATCTTTTTAACTTTCTACTCTTCTATTTCTTTCTCCAACCTCCCGCCTAACATTCTCTATTCTTATCTCTTACTTTACCCACCATTTTATATTTCAATATTTGTTATTATTTTTCTAGCTATACAGTATAATATTTCTTGAATATATTATTGCATTTGAATGTTGTTAAATGAATTTACTTTTTCCATTACTGACAATAATAATAATATACTCGTATATATTTTTTTATTGTTATTTTTAGGTTATTAAAATGGAAAACTATTTGGAGAAATGGCGAAAAGATGATCCGATGTTTCTATGGAAACCGCTATCGAATTAAGAGAGTGATCTATCCGGGCGGATGAGAAAAGCAGTCCGCGTAAAATTGTTGCGGTTGCTTCGTTCTTGAACCATGAGATTCGGTTGGGGCAAATTGGTGGTGTTGTTGGTCACCTCGTTGGGTGTGCTTCAAGTGGTGCATGTCTTGCTTTTGAACTGGTTGGAAGTGAAGACTTCGTCTGGAGGAGCGATAGGAGGGAGTGGTCCATCTAGTAGGAGTAGAAGAAGAGGAGGAGACGAAGATATGGATGGAGATGAATGGAAGCAGAGTATGGCTTTCATCAGCCGCGACTTACGAGACATGGTGGCTACGGTTCGAGACAGTTCCGTTTTAGATTCGAGTGGTGAGTTTCGTATCATTAACTTTTTGGCTCCTTCGGATAGTCTTCAAGCGCAGAAGAATCATTTCCAAGACGTTACGTTGGTCACTCAATGTTCTCACGCGCGTCTGTCGCACGTGCTCACTCTCAGCCGAACCTGGAGCGGACCGATGTCGGTTGCGGCGTTTGCTACCAAAGGCGATCTCATCGACGTTCTAGTCTCTATTGCCGAACTCAGACAATGCTTTCCTTCTGTACGTCGCAACACTTCGTTCCATCTGGTCTATCCTCTATCTCATCATCGCGAACATCATTTTCAAGATCTGGTCAACATAGCTATCCTCAAATGGTCATCATCATCTTCCTTACAAACTAATAAAAGTTGCGAAAAATTTCAGTTTTTTAGTAGTAATAGTAATAACAGAAAAACGGAACCGGAAGTAAGCAGTAATCCTCCTTCTCTTCCTGCGAATTACGATAGCAAAGACGGAGTTCCGTACCCGAACAATCTATTACGCAACGTAGCTCGACGGAACATTCTAACCGAGTTTTTTTTTTTAGTCGACGCTGATATGATACCTAGTAGTCAACTTCATGCTCATTTTTTGGACTTTGCCGATACTAATCGTTTGTTTTCCGACGCGAAAAAAGACGATAAAACGGTGTACGTAGTTCCGGCTTTTGAAGCTAAAGAAGACGTGGCGGTTCCAGGAACGAAGTCGGCGCTTTTAGAACTAATCGAGAGCATGAAAGCTCGGCCGTTTTATTTCGAGCTGTGTTGGAAGTGTCAGAAACATACCGATTACGACGCTTGGCAGAGAGAAGCCATCACGCCTCAGTTGAAAGTTGTGTTCGAGGTTTTATGGAAAGACCCATGGGAACCGTTTTACATCGCGCGCAATTCCGTGCCACTTTATGACGAGCGCTTTAAACAGTACGGATTCAACAGGATCAGTCAAGTAAGTACCACTACCTCATCCATTGTATAAGGATAAATTAGATTTGAGGTTTCTTTGATCGAGAAAAAAGGAGAGGATGACCCGCTCGCGTTTAATCGCTTGACGTAATTAATTTTGGAAGCGTCAATCGCTAGTGCTTAAAACTCATCGTTTAGGAAATGATAATCGTATTAGAATCGCTTTGGAAATGACTTCACTGGTCGTAAAATATTTTCGTTCAGTCTTTTAGCTTTCGATTTGAATGAAACTGGTGTTTTTTGAGGAGGATTCTCAAGCGAAGGGACGAGGGTTTTCTTCGGAGAGTAAATTTTCATGTTGATTTTTTTTTTTTTTTTTGATTTTAGGATATTTCAAAAGGCATTTTTTAAACTAGTTTTTCTTTATTTTTGTTAAAGCTTATTTAAATTTTTAAATTAACTTTGATTACCCGATATTTTTCAAGTTAGTTTTGATAATGTTTAAATTTATTTAGGTGGATTATTATTTGTTTTTTTTTTTGGTAAATTTTTGATCATTTTTTAAAGTTAATTTTTAATTTTAATTGTTTTTTAAATTGCTGATTTGCTTTTTGCGGTTCCATTTTGACCGATTTTATATTATCGTTTTTTGATCATTAATTTTATTTTATTTTGATTGTTTTTTTTTTTTTTTATATTATTTTGATTATTTTTTATTAGATGCTAGTAACTATGAGTATTATTAGATACATTTTAAAATTAAATTTATTTTAATTTTAATTATAATTTTGATATTTTTGAAGAAAGATTTACTTGAAGAAAGATTTACCCTAATTTTTTGAAAAATAAAGAAAATTTAGCTGTACCATTTTTTGATAAAAAAAAAATTAAAACGTAAGAAGTTTGTTGATGTGTACCGTGAAACAAAAAAATGCTGCCAAGCTCGTTGTTTTTACGCCATCTAGTGGTTAGGCGTTTAAGCTTTAATCGATAATAAAAAAAAAAAGTATGAGATTTTTTTTGCCTCGGGTGGATTTTCGAGGTGGCTTAAACCTTTTTTTTTTTTAATACGAAAATGGGATTTGAGCGTGAAACCGCCTTGGTTTTTTTTTTTTTTTTAATTTTGTTTTTCTTCAGCAGATTTTTACTAGTTTTTAATATTCAACGTAGAATTATAAATCGTTTTCGATTTCCTATCATCTTAATGGGAGGGGAGAATAAAAAAAAAAAGGTTAAGAAAATACATTTTTTTTTTTGTTACGTTTGAGACGCTTTGAAATGACTTTGGAGTGACGCTAATTTTAAATCTGATACTTAAAAAGTAAAAATAAATAAATAATTTCGAAGCTAGAAATTTTTAGTTTTTTTTTTTATTATTTTTTTTTTCTGGGGTAGATTGGCGGTTAAATAAAAACGTTTGTTTATTTTTATTTTATCCAAATGCAATATTACAGAATTTAAAATTTATATGCGAAAAATAATTATACTGTATAGGTCTGAGACAATGACATTTAGCTATTGAAAAATGAAAATATTGTTTAAAAAGTATTTTCAGTACGTGGTTGGACGTTTTATTTTGGGAATTTTTTTTCCCAATGTGTATATTTCCGAATAAGTTTATGTTGTATCTAAAAGTAACTTGAGTTAAGTTTGTCTCAGCGATTTCGCATTAGTTTTCGATTCTTTATTTTATTGTTATTAAGATTTTACGAGCCAATGTGGCCACCTATGAAAATATTTCTTTTAAGTTTTACGGCCTTTTATGTAAAAATCCGTTTCATGTTTTTATTTTTATGTACAGAATATCTCTCTGTTTTTTTTTTTGTTTTTCTCGAAAAAGCTGTGGAAAATGTATGTTTGATGACATTTTTATTCGTCATAAATACGTTTCGAGTGAAAATCGGTTGGCAACATCGAAAGCGCTAAGGACATTTACAATCTCAATGTAATCCTCTCACGCAGGTAGATTTTGAGGCGAGAAGGAAAAAAATGAAATAAAACGGATGGGGGAGGAGGTAGGGGCCGGGGTGGGGAGCGGAAGAGGATAAAAGATAGGTTGAGGATGAGTTTAGAGATTTTCGTTGCCAACTGCTCATCTTTTTGAAATTAACGTGAAATTGCTTTCTTACACTTTTTCTTCTTCCATCACTCTGACTTTTTTTTTTATCCAATCACTCACTCTCTCTGCTTCTCTTTCTCCATCACTCTGATTTTCTTTTTTTCCATCACTTACACTTTTTTCATCTATTTCTCTATCACTCACTCTTTCTTTCTCTCTTTCTCCATCATTATAACTCACTATTGTAACACTCTTATTATCTTTCTCCATCACTCTGCCTATTGCTTTTCCATCACTGGTTCTTTCTTCAACACACTGGGCATTTCTTCTTTGATTTGATTTGTTAAATTCTACTGTCCAGAAATACAAAAAGAAAGAAATAATTGCATACTGATATTTTTGGTACATAATGACTAGTCGGGGCGGATGAAACCTTACAAAGTCCTGAATGCCGCTCTGGCTCTGCCTCTTTCTTCATCGCTCTGGTCGTTCTTCAACTCTGGCTCTTTTTTCATCACTCTGAACATGTCTCTTTTTCTATCCCTGACTTTTCTTTCCATCACTGCGATTATTTCTTTTTCTGAATCACTGTGACTTTGCCTCTATCCCTGACTTTCTCTCTCTATCACTTTGAATATTCCTCTTTTTGCATCGATGTGACTCGTTTTTTATCACTCTGACTATTTTTTTTGGCACTCTTAACTTTCTCTTTCTCTATTAATGAGTATTTCTCTTCTTCACTCTACCTCTCCTTTTCCATCAGTCTGACTATATTTTTCCTTCTCCATCACTGGCTCTTTCGTTCGCTTCTGTCATTTAATCCGCACCACGTTTTTGTGGAATGAAAAAACATCGCCGCGAAATTACGTTTATAATTCGATGGCGTATCACGTTCGTTTTAATAGCTTTCTTTAATTCCTCTAACTATTTTAGCAGCCAAGTTAATTAAATATTATAAAAAAAGAAGAATGTTCGCAGCATTCGTTTAATGTGTTTACCTAAAAATTTTAATCTTTTTATACCGGTTATTATATAAAAAAAAAATAACAGAATTAATTAGAATAAATTTGGCTTAATTTTACACGTAGGGATAAACGAGATGGAGTTTTTTAATTAAAAGTGTTTGTTGCGCGTTTTTAATTCAAGAAAAGTTGATTGAAACGCATATTTAAATTATGGCAATTTTACACGAAAAATGTGGGATGTATTTTTTTAATTTTTCTATCAAAAAAATCTCAAATATTTATTTAATTAAGTGAGAGAAATGGTTAAAACAGACGCTTTTAATCTGTTTTAGAATGATTTACGCTACACGTTTTTAATTATATTTGAAGGAACGACACTTTAGCAAAACCTCTATAAAAACAAACTTTGAAGGAAGAAAAGTTGTGCACACGCGCAGGCTGATGAATGTGTCTTGATTTTTCACTTAACATTTAATCAATTTATTTTTTTTTTTGCTGGAAAATTTGTTAATTTTGTAGACTTTCTTTCACGTTTAATTATATCGCTGAAAGGGTAACTAATTAGCACGTATGTCGCACTTGTTTTAATTGCTCTTAATTTTTGGAAGCCATTTTAACGCCTACTTCAGCCACGCGAACAGACGGTTTTCCACCATCCCTCGTTTCGCTAGTTTATCAACGGAAACTCCTAATTACTCTTATTCATTATTTAATTAGGTTTTGAGGAAGAAAAGAAGGGAAAAAAATAAGTTTTATTAAATTAATAGAAAAATAAGCACTAGTTTTTGCGTATTTTTGGCCAAAACTCTTTAACTCTTAACATTTCATTCTCAACCAATGATTTAATTTTATTTATCCCTTTTTTAACACTGATCTCTTTTTGATTAGGTCATGTGACTAATTGATGTTATTGATATAAAAAAAAAATAATAATAATAATTTCAAAGTTTTATTTGAATCTTTATTTTGAACAAAGAAATGTTGATTGTCGTACAGTATTTTATTTATTTATTTATTTTTTATTTAAATATGTCTGAAATAGTATGTGACAACCGAAATATTACATTTTATTTCCCCCAAACCAAATTAATTGAAATTAATTTGCATACGGTATATTTTTCGATATCTTCAATTCCCCAGCTATGTACACGTATACTGCCTTTTTCTGTACAGTATAAGGTTATTGGCATAGCATATTACGGTATACGTCGAGCAATAAATTGTAAATAAAGCCGAAAATTGAGATGAAGAAAAAAAAAATGTCGTCTAATATCTTGTTTCTTATTTATATTTTTATGGCTCACTTCTTTCTTTTTTTAATCAATAATTTTACGATATATTTTTTTTTTGCTTAATATAATTTTTACGTGTGATTTTTTTTATTACCCGGCAATTCGTAACCTAATCAGCAACGTAACATAACGTCGTCGGCGGAAAAAGACACTAAAATAATAATAATACAGTAGATCACTTAGAGTAAAATGTCGTTACTTTAGAACCTCGTTAATCCGAAAGATAAAAGTTTTTCGATTTACATTATATTTTTCTTATTATTAAGATTTCGATTTAGCGAAGTTAAACAAAATAGAAATTCGATTTGTCAAAACCTTGAATTATAGAGGTCTCCGCCCAGCTAATAAGACTGGATTGCTACTCTTACACTGGTTTAACGGTTTCATTTTGATCTTGTTTGTTGAAACATTGGATTTCTTTAAGTAAAAACTTACTTTATTTTGTTGCGACAAAAAAACAAATTCTTTTTCTACTTTTGATCGCTATATCGATAATTTTTTATCAATATATTTTAGCAATTTCACTTCCAGTGGAGTTTGGTGTATTGACAACTTCAATCCGGCAAAATTTTGATCTATCAATCTTAACTTGTTAAAGTTCATTTTAATCAATTTTAAATTGTTATATTGACAATTCCAATCAATCAGAGGTCGTTATATCGATATTTTTAATCCAACAGAGTTCACTATATTGATAACACTAGTTTCAATACATAAAGGTTCGTTATATCGAGACCTTTTAAGAGTTCGTTTAATTGACAACTTTAATCAATGGTAGTTTGTTATATCGATAACTTAAATCCATCTGAATTCAAAGAATTGATATTTTTAATCAAATAGAATTTGTTATATAGGCAATTTAAATCAATTAAGAGTTCGCTATAAAACGCTTTGGCAAAGTTCATTTATCAGTTTTGTCTGTATTGACAGTTTCAATCAATAAGGTTCGTTATATCGACATTTGTCCCGTCGTTCGATCGATACACATTTAATTGAAAATCGATGCTAATTTATCGATATGGTGGAGAAAAATTGTCCCATTATTTCTAATGGATGGATTCCATTAATTGTGCTAAAAGCTATGGATTTGTTTTAATGGAACTTTAATTATGAGGAAGATAAATAAATGTCTGCTTAAGCTTTATACATCGCATTTTAATTAATGAGATTTCTTTGGAAACATTTCGAACGCCGCCGCTTTCTTAAGCTTCGGATTTACGCTTACACACATGCGCACCAAACACATTCCGAGGAGATTAGTGAAAGAATGATTACACATGAAAATGCAATTATTCGCTATTTAATTAAAATTTATTTCGTAGTTATAAAGTTAATTTAGTTTAATGTTTTTAAAATGTGATTTTACAATCTATTATTATTTTACTTGTAGCTAACCTGGGCTTTAATAAATAGTTTTTTTAATCGCCACTTCCACACAGTCATCGATCTAGTTTAATTTAATTCTCGCTTTATCTCAGATTGGAACTAATCTTATTTGTTGCCACCAACAAAAATACAGTATTAAATTTGCAGAGCAATTTTTATTTTGCGAAATTGAATTTGCATAGGTTGCAAACGAGCAAGCCTGATAACAATAACTCGATATAAACAGTTTTGGGTACAATAATGCTTTTCATTTAAAAAGCTTTTTATTTATTGAAAAAAAAAAAGTCAAGATAAAATCCTTTAATCTAGTTTAAGGAATGCGTGGAAATCAAGTGAACAGGAATTATTTAGTCCTTGTTTTACACATTTATTTTATTTCTTCCATTTTTTAATTATTAAAGTTGCCGTGAAAAAGTCAAAGCACTGTAGCAGTAGTTATACATTTTTTTTGTCACCCTGTACCTCTTGTTTCTTTTTGGTCATTCTGTTTTTGTGTTGTTTATATATTTTTTTTTATCACCCTGTAGTTGTATGTGAGCCGAGCAAATTTGTTGACATGAATCTCACATTGCGAAACGTAATCACACGTTGAATTAATCTGCGTTTGCGTCGACTCACTCAACGTCATTCTGACTCCCATTAGCCAACTCGCGTCTAATCCAATTCAGCGGCGAAACGCTGGCCAAAAAGTGACTCGCGACCCACGTCCTTCACACAAACTCGCAAACTCCCTCTTCGCCTCCAAAATCTAATTTAAGTAGAAAGAGTTTTATCAAGTTTACCGTAATTAAAATACGGGAAATTGTCACGTCTCGTCAGTTTGGCACATGCTAAAACCTAAGGACTTTAAGGTCAGATTATTTAATAATAAAAAAAATACTCGTACAAGACGTTATTACGTTAATTCATTTGAAACACAATTAAGCACAATGAAGGCAAATTTTTAATTGTTAACATTTTTAATTACCGCGATAATTAATTACAATAATATAATTTAGTCTATGAAAACAGCAAATGTCAATAGATGCACTACACATAGCGTTTAGCGGATAGCTTACCATAAATTTTATTACTGTATATTCATTGCGTGTTATGGATACGAAAAAAATGGAGTAAGGTAGAGATCGTTCAACCGAATTATAGCAAAGCTATTGGATAGCGTTTAGCGGATTTAGTACTGATACGGTAGCTGAGAAATTCATTGTAGTGTTTACCGATACGGCAAAGCTAGGAAAAGTTTTTAATTAGAAATGAAAATACAGTATACCGTATTTAAATTATTAATATTTTAATTAATTAAGTTTAACTTTCCATTTATTTTTAATGCCATCCGATTTTGCATTTAATTAAAAATTCCGATGGATCCAATCTCTTGAAATCTGATGTTAAGAAAGAGGTTTCATCGTATTTTTGCAACGGAGATGTTTAGGAGAAATCGATAGCGCTAATTAGCGAGGCAAATTAAAGACGTTTATGGCCTTAATTTGCGGCGGGCAATAATTGTTTGCGCTAAAAGAAATAGCCTCGAAACGCTGTCTCAAACGGAAGGAGAAAAAATCTTCGTGCTAAACCAACACTTTTCAATTCACTAATGCATTGAAAATCGATTGAATCCGGTTTAATAAAACCATTTTTTTTTCTCTCTCCTCTCCTCTTTTCGTTCTATTTCTATTCAATTTGTCTGGCTACATGTCTGGCTTACGATGCGCTAACATGTTTTTATGGTAGGGGGAAAAACGCCTGATTCAATAGGGTTAAAAACTTTTAATATTTTTTTTAAGGATTGCGGGTTTTATTCGTTGTTGTGGAAACCATAAATGGTGAATAAGGCTAAAATAAAATTCAATTTAACCGCGTTTATAAAAAATCGAGACCGCTTTTTCATTGCTTTAAACAAGGCTTAGGGAATTCTTTAAGCAGTCCATACCTTACAGAGCGAGCGTACTGTATCTGCTAGACGCTATTACAAAGTATTTTCAGTTAAACCTTACTTGCTAAACGCTACAAGCCCATAAGACAATGTTTTCAGCCCTGCCGAATCCGATGAACTCTAATGGAACTCGCATATGCTAAACACTATAAGAGAGTATAGCGAGCATCCAATATGATGTTATAAGTTTTAACGTATTTTAATGTTACTTTGTTTTTTTTTTTATTTTACTGCAGCTTACTATTAATTTAATAACCGTATTAATTTTAAAAAAGTAGTGTTTTCAATAAAATTTAGTCAGAATTTGTTTAATCTTAAATAAAATTGAGCATTTAGATATTTTCGTTCTCGTTGTCGTATTTTATTAGCTATTCATTTGCATTTGGTGACCTCAGAAATATTTTTTCAAAAGCTTTCCTTATTCGACAAACATTTTAATGCTGCAAAGTTATAAAATAAGCTTATCAGAGAGAGATAGATTAAAGTGAAGAGCAAAATACACTCGAGCCACTTGTAGCCTTTTAGAGGGTCCTGTGCAAGATCTTACTCTGCTTTTCGTCAACCTACAATGTTTTGTCAAATACAATTTTTTGTATACAGATTTTAACATTTTAAGTGCATTCAAACTTGTTTTTATGCATTTTGTTTTTTTATCAAGTTAAAGCGTAGGAAAAATCAATTTGTCCAAAATTTTTATTGAAAAAGTCAAATAAAACGAGTTTTTTTCTTCTTTGCATCGTCTAAGCGCTACAAGAGCTTTTTCAACTTTACCGGATATAATAAAGGCTAAAAGAGAGTTTTTTCAACCTCATCGTATTTTCTAAACGCGGTGAGGGCTGTATCATTTTCCCCGTCTCGTATTCGGTAAACGCTATACGCGCAGTGTATTAATTGGTGTTTTATACTTTGAAGTTTGTTTGTAGTATTTTTATTAGTAAAGTTATTCAATCGTTATTAATTAAAAATGTACATAAATTGTATGTATTTGCGATTAAAACCAAATACATTACTATTATCATATGTAAATCTGGTGGCTCAAGCACATGTCATATAGAGCGTAAAGTATTTAAATTACTGTAGTGCGATAAAACTGTAGAACAGCTGCGGAATTAAAGGACATTCCGTAGGTTTAAGCCCCGCGAAAGGTTAATGACATTTGTTTTTATATACAGTAATATAAATATTCAAATGCTAATCCTTTTATTCGATAGTTATGCAAAACGTTGAAGTGTATCGCTTTATGTCGATATGTACGGTAATTGACGTATTGTGTTGATTGCGAGGGTGGTGGTGGCGCATGCGTATTCGGATATTAAGTGCAGTGTTTGTCTTCATGTTAACCTCTCGTGAGAATAAAGCTGATGTCAAGTCGGATTAGCGGAGAAAGAAAGAGCAAAACAAGATTAACTTGAGTCGATGATAACGTGTACCGGCATAGAATATTATATAGTAGGCCATGTTGAACGATAAATAAACCGGATGTGCTTACCGAATTAGGTATTTATATTCGATCAAATGTTTATTTTATTACAAGTTATTAGCACGGGATTTGCCATGCATAATGCATTGCGTTGATATTTATGATGTGCACACTCTTTCGGTTTGCGTGAGAACCTTCCGTTCCGATCAAACAGGCTTTGCGCAAAATTAACGGAACTTTAGAACCGATCGAGGAAGTTCCACTTTATCGTTTGATGAGCTTCTGCAAGAAGGTGTGAGGGCTGCTTTCGATTGGCTTTTGCAATAACGAATTGGTTCAGAAAAACGCATTACTGTATTAGAATTTTTAGGCATTATTTTATCTACTAACGCTATAAGAGAGTTATTTCCACAGTTTTTCCACTTTACAGTATCCGCTAAATGATATAAGAAAGGGTTTTAGCTTTACCGTTTTCACATAACCTTATGCTGTAATTGAGGTTTTTTTAAAAAAAAAAATTTACGGTAACGGTTAAGCGCTAAAATTAATTTTTTTTTACCGTATTCTTTAAAATACAGTTTTCTACAATTGAGCTTTTTAACGTTACCGTATCGGATAAGTCTTATGAGACAGTTTTCGCAGCTTTGCCATAGCTGTTAAATGCCATAAACAAGATGTTTCAAATTAAATTAATTCAGCTTTTGGATAAATTATGTTAATTTGGATTAAAAATAATTAATATTATCAATATTTTACTCATAATTAAAGCAAATGTAAACTTGTCTTAACGTTGCTCACAAAAGAAAACACTAGAAGAAATTTGCAAATATTTGCATTTTCCAATTCGATGTAGTTTTCCTTAAATTTATTTGCAGAAAATCTTAGTTTAAACAAAACTTTCTTCGTAAAATCAATAGAAAAGTTAATTAAATAAACGTTGGGGGAAAAAATCTTGTACTGCACAATATTTGGTTTTCAACTTTTAGGTAAATACGTAATGTATCCCCAAAGGAAACCCGAGATACTGCTTTTTCACTTTATGAAGGATTTTCCGGTCAACAAACCGGAAATTGAGTCGAGAGAGTTTTAGATAAAGATGATATTGAACTTAATATTAAATCTGACATTTTTATAAAACTCCCATTTTTTTTTTTTCTAAAAAAAGGAAATAAGAATTTGGTAACCGGAAATAAAAGTATTTTTATTCGCGCATTGTTAATCAGCCATGTTTTCCTTTTGGAACGTAAATAAATAATGCAGTTTGCGTGGGGAAACGTTATTTAAAATATTCATTTTTTGGAGAAAAAAAATATTGATTGTCGTTTATTATTAATATTATTGTTGTTATTACTAGAGATATAATCCCTTTGTGCGTAGTACGACTAGAACGTTGTTGTAAACTTGTATTGACAATTTTGTTTTACTGAGAATTTCATTCTACTGAATTTCATATCATTGAACTGAAATTTTCGTTGAGCTGAAAATTAATATTGGTTTACATTTTGGGTCTTGTTTAGTCTATGACCCAGGCCGATATGAAAACGATTTCAGCGCACGAGAATCGTCTTAAAATCGGTTA